>PVKA01011379.1:0-61126 GCA_004027165.1 Ctenomys sociabilis
AGAGAGAGAGAGAGAGAGAGAGAGAGAGAGAGAGAGAGAGAGAGAGAGAGAGAGAGAGAGAGAGAGAGAGAGAGAGAAGCAATCACGCTGTGAACTGTGGCTCAGATTCAGTCCTGGGTTGCAGCAAGCTGATTCAGGAACCTCCAGCTTTTTCTGTTGAGTGCAGGGCACTTGGACAGCTGAGCACCGTGCTACACAGCTCTGTTAAGAACAAGGTTTTCCTGCTTGTGGTGCAGGCAGAGGAGTGGGGCCAAGTAGTGAGTGGTGCTGCTAATCTAGCTCCTGAGTAGTTTGTGCCAATCCAGAGCCTTGGCTTCCAGTCCCAGAATGCCTGGGGGCTTGTTTTAGGTGCTGCAGCCGGGGTTGATCCCTTTCCCACCAATCATAAAGGGACACAGCTGACACCCCTAACAAAAGGCAGGTTAATGAGAGGCAAAGGTAACATTACCTGATAGTCCCTGTGTGCAGACTGGAGCCCTAACACTGAAGACTCAGCGAGCGAGACTCAGCCCCCCCATTTTTATATTTTGCTTCGATGATGCAAAGATGCCATGAAGAAATATGACTAGAAAAAAAAAAAAAAACTTGGGGCCGGGGAGATGGCTCAGTGGAATAAGCACTTCCCTGGCAAGTGCAAGGGCCTGAGTTCAATCCCTGGTTCCACAAAAAAAGAAAAAAGAAATATGACTGGACCAAAAGGCTATGATCTAAAGTAGCCAACTGAGAGGACACAGCAGCACGACCAGTCCGGGTTCTTGCTGGCATCTCCCTCATATCATTTCCCCTTCCCAGGTAGGGGCAGGATCCCTTTAGAATGAGAGTCTTCATTTCTTTATGGCCTTCTCTTACACAAAACGAAAAAAGTAGTTACAGCATTAATTTTGGATTTATGACTGACTCTGGAGAAAAGTAGCTCTAGTTTCTATGACTCACCTTGGAGACAAAAATTCTAGTTTCTTTGGCTTGCATCAGGAGAGAAGGAAAGTGAGAAATAAGAGAGCAGGAAGTCAAGAAACAGCTGTTTCTAAGGGCTTCACTTTCAGAGTCATTTCCAGAGCCCCAGGATAGTCCACACCAGCACCAAGCCCAAGTTTCCTCATCTGCAAGAAGAATTATAAACTCTGTCCGCCATATACAGGGCCAGGATAAGGAAGGCACAGGAAATGAAGGTCAGAGAAGTCTGTAAGAACTCCTACACTGGCCAGTGAGACAGCTCAGCAGTCTAAAGCACCTGCTTAGGCAAGTGCAGGGACTGATGTTCTATCCCTGGCACCACATACCATGCCAGCCCCACCCTCAGGGTGGGCTGAGCCAGTCACAAAAAAAAAGAACTCCTACATTAGTTTTATACAGTCCCAGATCCCTCACACTCCCAGGGCTCTTCCCAGCTTCCCACTGAAGTGAAGTGAAGGAGGTAAGGAGTAAATGCATTTCCAAAAACCCACATAACAGTCCAGAGTGAACTCATCTAGTTGGCTGCTTGGAGATGGCTGGGTTAAGATGAGACTGGGGTTTAAGGGTCAGGGACAGAGGGACCCTGGCACCAAGTCCCAGCGCCAGCACTGTCAACACCCTGGGTATGACATCCCATCCTGGAGCCACCTCTTCCTTCCAGCAAGGGTGGTGATCCTTTGAGGCACATTTCAGGGATGTTTTGAGTCTCAGCAGAGAAAGTCCTTCAGGAACAGTAAAGCTCAAGGGTCCTATTTAGTCCTTGACCTCTTTGGTTGCAGGCAGAAGAACAAGCAGCACGCTGGTGTTGGGCTCAGAAAACCGTTCCCCAAATTATGTCGTCTGGGGCTTCCAACTGAACTCCAGTGACCTTCACAGGATGGAGGGCTTTCTCTGGAGCTGCCCTACCTACCTTACAGGCCCAAGCTCCAGAGGAAACAGAATCCTGGGATTCGCCTCCCTAGGTAGCTCATCAACGGGGGATGGCCGCACCCTGCAGAAAGGAATACTACAGGTGGCTTGAAGCCTGGAGGTCAGACCAACTTTGTCCCTGGCAACTGTCTGTTCTTTGGACTCATTCTTCTGTCCCCCAGATCATGTATTCTTCTTGAATTGCTTACATCCTCAATTTCCTCTTCCCTATGGAATGAGCTTATGAAATTCCAAATATCCTTGAGTGGTTGGGTGGCCAGATTGTTCTATCTTTTGCCCACGATCAGGCAATATATTTGTGTACCTGTTCTCATGGTAATCTGTCTACTCTCCATTTACTTCTTAGATTCAAATATTAAACAACTAGAAGGAAAGGAGATGGTTCTTCCACCTCTCCCCTTCCAACTCTGTCCCAGGCAGCATCATGTCCCTAACCGAGTGGCCTTCACCACAAAGAAGTACCCTGGCAGTTGAGGACCGGGCCATAGACTCCCCAGAAGTTGCCTGCAGGATCTCTTTGGGCTACACAAAATGCCTTAAGTCCCAGGAGCATTGTCTTTGGAGGAGGTTCACCACCTCCTTACACACGAGCCCTTGGAAGACAAGCAATCTGACCAGGTTGCACTAGAATGCTTTGCTTGGGTTTCTGTATGGAAAAATGCCAACATGCAAAATATCTGTCCCACCTGTCAAACTCTGAGTGCAGATGGAAGGATGATGCTAATTCTGGACTTCATACATGAAAACTGTTTCACACTGCTCCAAAAAGCTCAGTGTGTGGAACAAAAGGGCCTCCTCACAGGAAGCTGAAGGGTTCCTTGGCTGCTTGGGTGGCCTGAAATGCACTGAGTCCTACATCCCCCTCACTGGGTAACCAAGTTCCCTATCTATAAAGGGTTGACATCAATCCCCATGGCCTTCCCTGGCCAAACTTCTTTCACAGAAGTGCCCCCTTGTATACAGTTTCCTTTCTCACAGCTTTGGTTCCCCAAGTCAATCATGGTCCAAAACCATGAAATGCAAAACTACAGAATTAAACATTATCTAAGTTTTAAATTGTGTGCCGCTCTGAGTACTGTCATGAAATAGCACGCTGTCCCATTCCATCCCGTTAGGCAGATACTTAGACATTGTAGACAGAAGGGATAAAGTGGGAGATCCAAAATAGCTTGCTTTATCAGCCAAGTAAAGAATCAGAGATGTCAATGTAGACTGCACTTATAGCAATTTGTTAGGTCGCAGACCTAAAGCGATCTCACAGAGCATGATAACATTTTAAAGTTACACGCTGCACACATTCCTTCTGACACCTGGCCACCCAGTGCTCTGGTTTCAGAACAAGGCACAGAGCATTCACCTGCCACAGCCTTCAGCCCAGTGATGTCTGGAAAGGAAATGTTGTTAAAAGAACCCCCAACTTTGGGCTGGGACCTAGTTTAACAATTTATCTTCCTTAAATTTCTCTCGTGTAAGTTTCTTACAGGATTAAAGGCCCTAAGCAAATACTGGCTATCTGAAAAGGACAAGAAGACATTTTGCAATTCCAAAGTAACTTCTCATAAAAATGTTGGTAAGTGTCACAATTATCCTAGCTGACTGAAACCCAGAAGTAGCTTTTGCGTGCATATAAAGGCGTCCAAACTCACCCTCAGCACAGATTCCTTCACAATACGCCCATTTTCACTCAAAGGCATTGCCAAGGTGCCTCCCTTTATCTACTTACAGTAAATTCTGCCTATACTTCTGCATGGCTACCTATGGGTCTCGACTGAATTCTTTCACTAAGGGCGCAAAGAACAAAAGACCAAGGAAGCGAGGTTGATTCCTTGCATGGTCAGGACCCAGTGACAATCCCACCTAGGGTGTGAGTCATTCCTTCATCCAGAATATCCATACTGTGTGCACTACCTGCCCATTCACTGGTCATTGACCGGCCTTCTTGGTCATCAGATTCACTGTCACAGTGTCGTCTGTGTACAAGTAATGGTTATTTTATTTAATAAGGATCCCAAAACATGAGAGCAGGGATACTTGCCATAATTATTCATTTATTATTACTTGTTTTCTAGTCTCTTACTGTGACTAATGTATCATTACACTTTATCATAGGAATGTGAGTATAGGACAGACAGACAGACAGATAGTTGGTGCCGAGCATGGTTTCAGGCATCCACTAGGGGTCTTGAAACCTAAGCCCTTGGAAAGGGAGGAACTGCTGTCTTACTGTTCCCTTATGTTGCCTTCCAGGCTGCACGCTTCTCACGCTACCCAAGATGTTCCACGTCCTCTGTCATGCTAATCCAGGGCACTTTCTATATAAATGAATATGCTTTTTCATCTTCCCTGTTTTACACATTTGGAATTCAAGGCTTGACTGAGCTCCCAGTGAACGGCCAAGGTGTCATCTCAGGTTGTGACTCAGGCCCAACCCCTTGCCCTTATTCTTCCCGCACTCGCACTTTCCTGGGTGCCTGACGCAGTTGAGGGCTATACTCTTTCAGTCAATATAATTGTAGGACAGCCTGTATCTGTCATGCTTGAAATTGTTTTCCACATTGTTGTGCAAAGAACATTAATTCTATTGAATATTAATAGATAGTCCTTAGGAAAAGATATCATGATCAAATGCATCTGACAGTGGTTTAAACAAGTGAAGTTTCTTTTCAACTGCAGAATTTTTCAGGACCTTTAAGATGCGAACAAGGTACATATCAAATATTAGAGGAGAAAGGCATATAATTTTCCCAAAACTTATTTGTCTGTATGCCTTTTTCTTCCTTCTGATTTCTTGAGAAACTTGTGTTTTGCTAACAGATCAGGGTTTTGCACCTTTACTATTCCAAGGGTAATCTCTAGTTTATCAGGATCAGGCATCACTTGGCAGCTTGTCCAAAATGCATAATCTCTAAGGGCCGGTGAGATAGCTCAGTAAACTAAGCACCTGCTTAGGCAAGCACAGACTGGGATTCACTCCCTGGTACCACATGCCACACTAGCCCCACCCCCAGGCACGCTGAGTCTGCCACCAAGTCCAGGCATGGTGGTGCAAGCCTGTAATCCCAGCGTTGAAAATAGAAGGATCACTACAAGTCCGAGCTGCATGACATCCGAGCTGTACCAAACGCATTAAAAAAAAAGCATAATCTCAAACCCCACCTTACCTGTTAAATCAGAGTCTGTATTTTAAAACCCTAGCCAGGTAGTCCACATGCATATTAAAATTTGAAAAGCATTGGTCTGCACTATATTTTTGAGGAACATGGCTGGTGCATCATAGACTGTGTCCATGCAGGAGCTTCAAGCCATAAACTCCAGTGGAGATAAGTGTTGAGCATTAGCTGGCATCATGTGGACCAAATGTGCGGAGACATCACACAGGTATAACCAAAGAGACTTCCCACCGTGGAGAGACTCATCTCATTGCTAATAAGATACAAAAATGGATAGAGATGAATTGCACGATCGATATCCTTTGCTAAAGGCATGCATCCTAGAATTTAGACATAGAAAATATTGTATATCTCTTCCTAAAAGGTGAAAGTCTTCTAGTTCTTAAAAGAAGGGCACCTCCACTTCCCTTGACTCTCTCTCAATTATAAAAATATTCAAGGTTATTGGGTATCCTTGAGTTTGTCACCTGGGATACTCTTGAGGAGTAGAATACTGTACTGACCTCTGACCTAGGAACTGAAAAGACAGCCTCAAGGGCATTAAAGCTTGTCTCAAGGTTTTAAAAATCACAGCTGAAATGACCCATTCATGCAAGATAAGACCTATGCCTAAAGAAAAATGTCTTTGCTTTTGGCCCCAATTATTTCAATTCATGCGGTTATACTCTCTCAAGTTGCTCTGACATTTCAAGCTGCAGTTTGATATAACTTTAGTCAACAAAAGATGGGAGAACAAATGAGTTTTCACTTAATAACTTCAATGTTTTGGGGAGACAAATATCTTTCAAAGTATATGTGCTAATACTTGGTAATTGGCCAAAAGACCCAGAGCTTATAAGTGATACCTTCTGAATTAGAACCCAGGTCAAGATTTTTCACTGCAGAGGCAGTCCAGGAATGCAAACGTATCTTATCTTCCTCTTCACATCTGGCTCTTAGAGCGATCACTCTCCCTAAACCACTCCATGCACAATGTAAAGTACTGGGCAGAGCTCTGAGCGGCTGCTCACCTCCATTCAGTCTTTGTATTTAGCCCTTCTAATTCATCCCATTGAATTCCTTTTTCTTTGGGTGCTGACTGATGCACCAGCTGGCCAATATATTTTTCCCATTTTAGATAGCCAGGCAAATCATTTTTCTGGTGTGCCCCATATTTGGATGACTCTGCCTCTTTTGGTTATGAACTGAGTTCCATAGTCTCTTCTAAAAACAAGGCAACTAGAAACTTTTCAATCAATCTGGGTGTACCTCTCAGTCAAGAAACCCAAAATGGAACTCCTGGTTCCTCCCCCGACTTCCTGCAGCATGGCACCATCATCCATTGAGCTGGGCTTGAGGGTCCATTCCTCCCTACTCTTCATCCTGTGTATTATATCTATCAGCAAGTATTTTTCATATAACTTCCAAGACATTTCCTAAATCCACTACTGCTTGCCTTCACCACTGCCTCCACCAAGTCTAAAGCACTGTCATCTCTCACTCAGATCACTATAAATATCCCAACTAGTCTTTCTTTGTTTTTAGTCATAGCCCTTCTATTACAGTTTCCACAAAGCCACAAGGAGATCAGGTATGGGAAACAGCAGCACACCACACCCAAGACCTGCTTAATACCCTTCCTTACCCAGGTACAACTCTGTAACGTGTAGGACCCAACTTTTATTTTCATCTCTGCACCCTGGTGCCTGGAACAGTGTACAGCACAGAGTGGGTGCTCAGTAAATAGGGTCTACATGAGTGAACCAAGCAGTAATCTTAATTACAGACCATGAGAATTTCCTATTTGTGTTAGGAGGGGGCTTATCTCATATTTAGTCCTTTTAAAAGTTCTAACATTGTAGATGGTCTTCTCTAGTTTCTGAGATGTCAATATCTCTACACTCTAAGCAATTTATTCCTTCCTTCCCTCCAGCCAACTGAGGCCATGGAGAAGGAATTTGTGGCTTAACATGCACAGATGCACCTCATTTCAGTTTTGTTGCTTGAGAATAGTGATTATGCTGATTGAACTGGACATTTTCCATTTTTATTATTTTAATTATAAACATAAACTATTGGGGGTAAAATCAAATGGAAATCCTGCTATCAATTTCACAATTAACATCTCATTTCAACAGCCAATCAATTCAAATGAGGGCCAGTGACCTTAATCTTTCCCCAAATACAGTACTTGACTCCTCTTATTAGTTGAAAATCTCCAAACTGTGAAATATGTGGGTTAATCCTGTGCTTGCAACACTGAGGCTATTGCCATGTCTAAATAAACCATGGGATCTGTGACCTTTGTGTTACAGTTTGTATTGGTAAAAGTGGTAAGGCTACAGCTGTGCCAATCAAGTGGGAGATATCACAAGGCCACTTAAGTAAGGACTCTCTTTTCATTTATTTTTGTAAGACTTTGGAAAGAGGTATGATTTTTTAGGAGAACTATTTTGCTACCAACTAGCAAAAACTAACCTAAGAGGAGAAGAAAGCCCAGAAGTCAAGGGCAGCTCATTTTAACCACAGTGTTCCATTGCAAATATAATGAGGGGGGGTGCTCTCTGTAATACAGGAAGGTGGAAAACTTGATTTTTACAAAGGCAAGAGATAGAAAAAGGGGAGATTTGACCCAGAAAACAATGCATTTTTTTTACATCAATGTCCATGCAAAGGCCATCTATTCTGCAGAGTTAACGGTGCTCCCAAGAGGCTGAAGGTTCTAGTAGACAAAGAAGAGAGATGCATACACCTAGGCCACAAACCGTGCAATGCAGACATACCAGTTACTACTGGATTTGTGGACAACTATCTGCACAGCTTCATTTTTTAGGAGACTTGAGGTACACAGGTGCCAAAGCACCCATGAAACATTTCAAGGTCCTCCACGAGCCATCAGTCTTGTCTACTTGACTCCACTGATTGACACACCTTTAGCAGCTCCAGCTACATCTTCATTTTTGACTCATTTTTCTTCCACTTGCTTTCACTGATGACTAGTTACTTGGGATCTGTATGGTTAGAGTTCTTAAGCTACAAAAAAACCAGAAACACACATAAACTAAGCTGAGTTACTAAAGAGAAATACATTAAAAAAAAATAGGACTATTTCCTAGAACTCAAGGATATGAACCCCACCAGGCCTCAAGAAAGAATTTTCTCTATGCCTCTTTTCTGGTCTCAGAATATTTTCTTCTCACCTCAGGACAAAGCACAAAGAAATAATCACTGTTGTTCCATAAGGTCTGACCTGATCTCTTTTAGTCAACACTAGAATCTTCAGGTCTTAGACCCTGAGGAGAAAGATAGTAAATCACCCAATTTGGGTCAGGTATTCATTCTAACACAGCCAATCATGGAAATGTGCAGCGTTAGATGGCCATGGTACAGTCAGGACCATAGGTATTGGTACCTAAAGACGAGAAGGGAAATTCAGGAAGATTGTGGGTATAATCCCCCAGAGATACCTGGTAAAGGACTGCATTGTCATGCCCAGAGAAACTGAATAAACTAACACACAGAGCCAGGGTCCATGACCCCCATTGTGTCTGGTCAGGCCATCTCATTAGGGTGAGAGGCTTCCATCCTGTAAGAAGGGTTGATAAACTGCAGCATCCTTCCAGGGCTGCCTACCACATTCTTTATTTGTAAGTGCTTTGGATTTAATCCTCAGCACTTACAAATAAAGAAATAAAAGGCAGCTTGTGTTCTTCTTCATTCTTTTTTTTTAATGTATTTGGTTGTTATAGGGTCTTACTACGCAACTCAGACTCATGGTGATCCTCCTGCTTTCAGCCTCCCCAGAGCTGGGGTTATAGGTTTCCCACTACACTCAGACTCTGGCCAGCTCAGCTCGCCCTGGGGATGGGGCTGGCACAGCATGTGGTGTCAGAAATCGAACGGTGGTCCCAGAGCTTGCCTAAACTTGCTAAGCAGGCACTTTGGTCTGGTGAACTAT
Organism: Ctenomys sociabilis; assembly: GCA_004027165.1. Lineage (NCBI taxonomy): Eukaryota > Metazoa > Chordata > Mammalia > Rodentia > Ctenomyidae > Ctenomys > Ctenomys sociabilis. The sequence goes on from PVKA01011379.1 coordinate 8,992, forward strand.
CTCAACAGCCCTTTCTTCTTTATTCTTGTTTTCTTTTTCTTCTTCTTCTTCTTCTTCTTCTTTTTTTTTTTTTTTTTGCAATACCAGGGATTGAACTCAGGATCTAATCCTTACCAGGCAGGCTCTTAAGCCACTGAGCTATCTCCCGAGTCCCCTTTTTTTATTCTTCATATTACCATTCATTTTAAATTTGTTTAAAGAGAACCCCTCTCTACCACTTTGCCTGAAGTTCCATGAGGTCAGACATCACATTGGTTTTACTTTCTTTCATTTCCCATTTCTCACTACCACCATGCCTGGCACACAGTGAATATTACTTAAGAGTTGATGAATGAATGAGCAAATAAATGGAGTGGAGACCAGGAAATTCTGCCAGATAATTCAGAGCATGAATTGAATCTCAAAGGACAAATAAGAGTCTTTTAAGAGACCAAGTGAGGCAGGACAGAGTCCAAAGGCACGAGCCTATAGCACAAATACTGGGGACTGTGAGGCAGGTCATGTCAAGAGAACTGACTAGAAAGTGTGCATGGAGTTCATCTTGTAGATGGCCTTTTATAAAGGCTGGAATTCTGTGATTTTAGGTAAATTCATATAATGGGAATATGGGAACTGAGTGGGAGGCAGGAGGTGAGTCTGGATATTTATGGGTTCACCCAAGAGAGAAAGCAAAGACAGTAAGGATGTGGCTTTTCTTTTTTTTCGGTGGATTTTAACTGAGGATTAAACTCAGACCCTTGCACTTACCAGCAAGTGCTTATCTACTGAGCCTTCTCCCCAGCCCCGACAGTAAGGATGGGGAGGAAAAGGTTTTAAAAGTACGTAAGGAAGTAGAATCATCAGAAATTCAAAGGCACATCATGTCTCTCTTGCAGCTTTGTGAGCTTCCAACTGTGTGCCCTCACTTCCGGGCTATTGGTACTTGTGTGGTGTCCAAAACACATTGCCATCTGTTGAGATAGCAATCTCACAACAGGTTGACTGGCAATGACCAACAAAGGTGGAGTGGGGGCCAGGTGATGTCCTTGGGGGTTTCCTAGAGCCTCCTTGCTGCTTCAGTTTTTGTCTTGTCTCCATGAGATGCTCAGAGCTTCTGTCTTTCATATTTTCCCCAGCACAGGCCTAGACTCAAGTGAAAGTGCTGGCCCTACATCCCTCTTCTTGACCTGGACTGAAATGGAACAGACTGGGGCTCCTAATAAGCAGACAGGAAGGGTTGGGGAGTGGCTGGTGGACCTCCCCCTGTCAAAGACTGGGGGAAGGAAGGCGGGAGTCTCAGCACAGGACTTCTCTGAGGACAATCTAACCTAATAGAGAGGCCCCTCTCAGCTTAGCACCAGGAGGAGGGCGAATAAACCCCTCAGCAGATTGAAAACATTAGCACAGACACCTGTGGCATAGTGCAAAGTCACACAGCTTTGAAAAGCTGGGACTGAGCCTGAACCAATACATGAAGCCCTTGATCCTGAGAAGCAATGAAAGGTGCTCAGGGTTCTGTCCCCAGAAACATAACAAATGAGTGAACAAAGGTTTTTCTACCCATTCGTAATGATTTTAAAAAGAAAAATACACAATGTTTAATGAATAGAGATATACATTTCATCTAAGACTGTTTATTATCAGTCTTGATCAATATTGTTTCCAACTGAAAAACAGAGTTTCATTTAAGCATTCATCCCACTTCAATAAAAAGTTCTAAACAGAAATTAGAACGCACCCGCAGCAAGTCGTATGACACGATGCTCTCTACGCTCGCCTGGGCCTGGCTTCCAGTCTTCACAGGCTCTTTCTGTTGCACAGTCATAGGCAACAGCACCCACGAAAGGTAAAGTCCAGCAGAAGTAGCCTATGACCATCCCAGACCTCTGGGCTGGCCTTCAAACTGCCACTGTCCTATGAGTCAATATTTCTCCGTAATTAACTTGGACAGAAATTTTCTACAGACGTAATAAGCCAGTCTGACAGGATCAAACACTATGAAGAGAAAGAAGAAAAGGGGGAAAGAGAACACTGCATTTTGTAAAAACAAATGGTGCCACATTTTAAGTATTTTGGTAGTTTTTCTTATATCTTTTTGGTTATACAGATTTAATATATAAATATTTCTTTGTGTTATTAAAACCCTCTATCCAAACACTTTTAACACTTGCATAATATTCCTCCAAATAGCTGAGCCATCCTTACTTAACCACTAGCCAGCCTTGTTTGGGACCATCAGCCTCTCTCTATACTATTAAATTATACACAAGGTTATAATGAATATCCCTGTGTAGGGAGCAGTTTCCATAAATCAAGTTAACTAGCTTGGAGGAATTCTGGGATAAGCAATTGAGGAAGATAATGAACACATCATTTCTAAAAGAAGATGTTGCCTTTGTATCCTAGACAGATTACAAAGCCAGACCAAGATCATAACTTCCGAGGCCCCTCCCGCCTGAAGGGCCATCTGCCCCACGTCCCCCTGACTGACTGCCCCAGGGTCTCTGGAGTGGAGCACAGGCTTCTGTATCTGCAAGTCTTCTGGGGAAGGAGCCACTGTGGCTCATGCCATGCTCAGAAATCCCTGCCGATGCACACCTCATGAGACTCTATTGGCCAGAGCTCCAGCTCACAAACAACCGAAGCCAACCACAGGTGACTTAGGGGGCCATCTGGCCGCTGGTGGCATGAACAGGAGCTATACAAGCATTACAAAAAACATCAGGAGGCTGCTCACGCTGGCACATTCCCAGCACTCAGGAGGATGAGGCAGAGAGATGGCTGTGAATTCAAGGCCCGCCTGGACTATATACTGAGTTCAGTTTCAGCTTGAATTACGTAGCAAGACCCGAAAAACAAAAACAGGCAAGTAGAAAGAGCCCAGGTGGGACACCACCAGCAGCAGCTGTCTCCACAGCCACCAGGCTGAACCTGGATCTACTCGTGCTCCGTGCATCACTCAGGTCCAGAGCCACTGCGAAGGGCTGCACATGCAGCCTGAGCCCCCGTGTGTGTGAGCCAGGTGCCTCCCATCTTTGCCTCACCCCCAGGCAGGACGAAGATTTGCATTCTAGACAATCCCAAAAGATAAATATCTGTTGGGCACCCCTCTGACTTCCAACACCTTATTTGACTTTCACAAGAACCCTAAGACAATAGAAGAACAGCAGCTACTCCCATCTTACCAACTAGGAAGCTGAGACTGGGGGAGAGGAGGGGTGAGCTAGAGGTGGGGTGAGCTCACGCGGCCCCTCAGTACTGTCCGTGATCTGATTCTGCGAACTATCGACAACACGTGTCTCTCGTTTGAGCAGAGTTAGTGGAAGAAGATCAGCCATCATGATCATTAGGTACTGTACTTCATAAATGCACTGATCTGCACATCATTTGTCTTATTTTTTATTGTTGTTAATACTTTTTGCCCCTAGAGAAAAGACTGAGCCATGAGCTCATCTGTTCTGCCATTCAATGTATTAAATTAACACCTCGATGCATGGACTAAAACTTAGAGGTGAAAAATCAGGTCCTTGCAGCCAAGGCTGAGCATCATTTATCTTAACCTTGCACATTAGGAAGGCTGCCTAGAAATGCAACTGTGGAGTGCATGTGAGACAAAACGTTCTGTCGGATTATTTGGAGGACTAAATCTCAAAGAAAAAAGTTGGAATTTGTGAGACTTGAAAACTACGCTAAATCTTGTGGGGAAATGAGGTTCTTCCTGCTTTGCATTTTTCTGGGTTTCCCACACAGACTGGGAAGGAGCTAGAGAACCTGTGGAAGAGGTGACATTTGAGATTGGTGATCCTGGGGCTGAAAGTCAGGTGAAGCCACGTAGGCAAAAAGGCAGGTAGTAAGGTTGGTGACCACTAGAGACGAGTGACACGGGGCAGGGCATCCCTGGCCTGGCCTCTGGGTGGAAGGCCATCTTGTTATGGGCTGAAGCACAAGCCACTGATATTGTACCTTTTTATTAACAGCAGTGAGTGGTGGACATCTTTTCCCAATTATTAACCCTACTCCATGAGTTTAGTGAAATTCAGCAGTTAGACTATGGATCCAGGCTCTCTGTACTGTGCCTTATGTTATAACAAAATAATTGTGTATGATCATACATTCTTCTTTATATTTGTGTACGCATAGGGAAAACTCTAGTACACAACCCACAGCATTTGTCATTTCTAGGAATAAAAAGAGTATAAGGGTCATTCTCTTCCTACCCTATTTTTTTTTTTTTTGTGAGTTTTGAATCAACATACCAGCATCTAAAAACCCAGCTTAGAGCCACCAAAAGAGGTAGGTAACCAGCACTCTATCTCTCCCCACCACCCACTAAACTATGACCACTGGCCTATCCCCTTGACCTGTTCCAAACTCACTGGAACCCCAGGAAGAGGCCTTTGGGCAATGTTTCTACTTGGAAATTCTAAAATCCCAATGGATTAAGTGGATCACTGCTGGAATAAAAGAATATTTCTTGAGCTGTCATCGGGAGAGAAAAACCCATCTTCTGTAGCCATTTTACCATTCACCAGGGTCTCTGCAGAGAACTGTGTATAATATATAAATAATAGAGCACTGAGACTGGGGAAAGAATCAGGGAGTTCCTAATGACCTGACCAGAAGATGAATGAGGGAAGAAATAAGGTGAATGTGAAGTGATCTAATTCTGGATGGTTATTAGAATTATGAGCAAACTGCCCGGGGCTTTTAAGTCAAGTCACATTGCTGCCAAGTCACTGTTTGGAGATGCACCGCAGGAGGGGGAAGCCTTCCATGCTCCAGCATTTAGGCAGAAATGTCAAGGCTGTTGTCCAGTTTAAAATCCAACATAACAACCTTAGAATCTCCTGCCCAAGCCGGGCACAGAACATGGTGCATACGTCAGAGTACGATTCCTCACGCCCAGCCAAGGCCTCTTTGTTCCCAAGTTACACAGAGCATCTCTGTCAGCCAAAGGAGACAAAAAACAGCCTAAAGATCCATCAGGCCCCAGGTGGTCCCTATCAGGAGTCCAAGGGAAAGGCCAGCTACAGGAGTAAGCCAGAGACAGAGGCCCAGGGACGCAGGGCTTTGAGCCTGTTGGCATGACACCTATCTCCAGAGCCCAAGCTCTAGAGAAACTAAGCTGCAAAGGCCATGGGGTTGGTCCAGAGGTGAATGAGCAAATATAAATGATGTCTCTTGTCTTAGTTAGGATGGAGCTGTGAGAAACATCCTCAGTCCTTGCCCTCCAGATCTCAAGCCTGCCAGGATTGGGGTGGGGGACAGCGGGGGATGACTTGACCCAGTTCCTACAGACAATCACAGATGATGACAGCTCCCAGAGACAGAAAAGATGTTCAGAAAAGTCACAGTTCCCAGACCTAGTTCAGACCAGGGGTCAGTAGGACCCTGGGGGCATGACACTAGGCTCAAACCTACAGGATGTAGAGAAACAAATGCTAGGCTAGAAAAGCTCTGTGGACAAGCAAGACTGGGAAGGAAAGTGGTGTAACTGGAGTGTGGTGGGCAAGGACGAAGGTAGTCCACATGGGGCTTGAGGCTACCCCTAGAGCCACAGAAGCCCGGGCCTATGATTTGCAGCCAGCCAAGCTTGGGTTCAACTCCTGGCTCTATCCAATACAGCTGTGTGACTTGGGTAAAGCGACTGGACCTCTCTCTGAGCCCAGCTCATCAAACATACAGGAAAGGCAATGACCCCCTCTCATAACAAGCACATGAAGAATTTTCTTGGTGCAATAATGGCCCATAGCGAGCATTTGATGGATGAAAGTATACATTATTTTATTTCATTTTTTGCCGGAACCGGGGATTGAACTCAGGCCCTTGCACTTGCCAGGGAAGCGCTTGTTCCACTGAGCCACGTCCCAGGTCTGAAAATATACATTATGTAGAGACCACGCGAGTCTGTGGGAATGGCTGTATCATCTTCCCTGAAGCCACACGTTCAGGTGTAACTTTTTATTGCTCACTCTGACCTCTGACCCACCCAACACAGTCTGTGTGCCTGATGGAGTCACCACTCTCAGTTATTCTGAAGCTGCCAAGCGCCTGCCCACCCCTCCTCCCTCTGCTTCACAGAGGGCTCCCCCAGCTCAGCACCACATTCTCCTCCTCCTGGGCATATGCCACGTGGCAGTGTTGGCCAGCATGTGTGTTTCATGCAGCCCCGGCTTCCTCTCGGGGCTGGAATGAAGCTTGAGGCCCCAGCTGGATCACTGGGCTACTCTGCAAATTAGTTTCAAGAGCAAGTGCCAGGCCCCCTGCAGGCCAGACCACCTCTGCCTCACTCTGCCCTGCTGGACTCTTGCCTGCCGGAGGCTCCAGTGTCCACCTCAGCACTATGATTATGTCCTGGGCTGGCTCCTGCTGCTCCCTTCCCACTGTCCCTCCTGAGGGAAGCAGCACAGCCCACAGGACACACATTGTCACATCCACACAGAGCTTTGAGGGCCAAAAGCCACCCTTTCCCTCCACCTGCCACCCAAACTACAATCCCTCTCAGGACTGCAGGGCCAATGCCCTGTCAAAATAGACCACACACTGGACCTGAGACTCCAGCTCTCCCCTGGCCCCTCGGTGAGGCAACAGTGGCCTTCTGGCCAGCTATGCCCTTGCCAACTGCCACCTTGGCGGCCACTGGTCTAGAAGTACACAGATTTCTACATCACCATCCTTCCTCTAGCTCACTTTTCCATGCAGTTATAAAGCTCACCTTCCAAAGGACTTAATCCCAAGTCTAAGAAGAGATTTATGGGAAAAATAGCTTTTGAAATAGCTTTTTTTTTTCTTTTCTTGCTGTTATAACTAAATTTGTCAAGTATTTTCTATGTGTCAGGTACAGATGAAATTCTGTACATACATTATTTTGATTAATCCTTACAAAAATAAAAACAAAACTCTCAAGTAGGTGCCACTCTTACATTCATTGTACAGATAGGAAACTGTCGCTCAGAGAGATCAAATAACTTTCCCAAGATTGTATAGCTAGCAGTTAGGATAATGAGATCCAATTCCAAGGCTATCTGGCTTCAAGGGGGAACTTTTGGCCACTGTCCCTTGCCAGTAACAGAGACTTCGGGTCCTCAGGAGATGATGCCACCCAGCCCATCTGTTATGGTTTAGATCCAGGACGCACCTCAAAACTCTCACGCATTCAGAGGTGGGGCTTTTGGAAGGGGATTGGATCATGAGATGATATATCTGTCATTGATTAATCTACCGATGAATCCATAGCTGAATCTGCTGTTAGGAGGGGCATCTGGTAGGAGGAGGCGGGTCAGTGGGAGGCAACCCAGAAGGGCGTGTCCCCCCTGCGGCCTCTCTTTGCTCTGTTTCCTGACCATGGTGCTGTGGGCAGCTTTCCTCTGCCAGAATTCCCCACCATGCTGTTTCTGCCTTGGTGCTGACCAATCACGGCCTGAGCTGTGGGCCCAAACCACCCTCTCCCTCTTGAAGCCCTAAGTGTTGGGGTTGTGTCTCAGCAACCAGCGAAGTGCCGAGGCTCCACCCCCACACAGAGGAGACAGTGAGGGCCGGAGAGGCTTCCAAAGGCCCCCAGCGCACTAGCGGCAAGGCCTGGTGGCTTTGCAGGCTCAGCAGCTCAGGGCCGTGTCACGTCCATCAGTCATGCGGAGCCCATCAGCTCAGAAACGATATGGGCCTCGGGCCCCAGAGGGTCATTCGAAGACTGCACGTAGAGAACCTGTCATCCATAACCACTGTCGAGTCAGAAGAGTTAAACGTTACCTGCCTGGTGAGTTCCTGGGAGACAGGGAACATTACTTTAAGAACTCCCCTCCAGTGAGAGCACAGTGGTGACCCATTAGAGGATCTTCAAGGATGCAGTGAATTAGGAAAAGCTGCTTTAGGTCCCAGTGAGGGGCCCAGTTGACTCTGATGCTTGCCTTTCTTATGCTCCAAATTTTGGAGCCCAAGTCTTGCCTCATTCCATTTTTTGGCACTCAGGACTTGGAGTCCTGCTGTAAACTGAACATGTCCCCCAGAGCTAAGGCCTTTCTGACTTTTTTTTTTACGTATTTGAAACAGGTTCTCCCTCCACAGCTTGGACTTCTACTGATCCCCCTGTTTTCAGCCTCCCCGGCACTGAGATTCCAGGCACATGCCACCACCCAGATTCACTGGCTGGCTCAGCACAGCCAGGGGTGGAGCCAGCCAGCATGCGCTGCTGGGGAACCCCAGTCCCTGCACTTACCTAAGCAGGTACTTAGTTTATAGAGCTATCTCAGTGGCCCCCTTTCAGTCTCTTTTATGAGGGAACTAATGCCCCTATGAAAAGGCTAGAGGGAAGCATCTAGGCCCTTCTGCCCTTCCGCCACCTGAGGAGCCAGCATTTGTCCCCTCTGCAGGACAGATTAGAAAACAGGCCCTCTTTGACCCTGTCTACAATGGCACCTTGATCTTGAACTTCCAGCCTCCTGAACTGTGAAAAATACAACATAAATTATCCAGTCTGTGGCACTTAGTTACAGCAGTCCAAACTAAGAGTTCAGAGATCTGTATTTTGGCCATATACAAGTAATGGCAGTAATCAGTTCCGTTCCATTCCCAAAACTCCTTTTTCAAGAAATGGCAACAGACATAGCCTCAGAGTGCCGTGTCCTCTGCTATGTACACAGGTGTTGAGTCACAGAGGAAAGCCAGGCCAAAGCTATGCCAATCAGATTATCTCCTCCTGAAACTTTGGGATGAGGATATAGAACCTATATAAGAGTCCTGGGACATGGGACTAAGATGTCAGGGCTGATATTCCCACCATTTGAAGTGACCCTGTGGGCTTTATGCAGATACGTGAACGGAAGTCAATCTGCAGAGAGGAAGAATGAAAGGCGCTGAGGATGTGAAAGGTCATGAGTTATCTATCCTGAGCAAAGCTGGGCAGCACAACATTATCTGTCCCACTACAGCAACAAACAGTTCCTCATACCCTTCACTATTCCCAGCCACCTCAGCCACTGCAGGCATGTCTGAGTTCCTGCCAAACTATGCAACCATCAAAGCAAGCAAACTCCCTTCTCGGTAAACATTCCGCCCTCAGACAGAGTGAGTCGGTTGTGTCATGACCTCTCCCCCCTCCACACACCTTCTCTGTAACTGGCCAGGCAGCTCTCCTAGGGCCTTTGTAGTAAGGTCTTCGTGAAGTGTGAGGAGGCGACCCTCACAAGTCCACTTTTCCTATCGTTCAAGGAGAACCATTAGTTGAACCAGAACATAGATCTCCAAGATACAGATATATGAAAGCCACAGTGACAAGGGAGGGGGCTTCTCTTGCCACCTTAGCCTTGCCCAGAATGTCTCTCAAGCCAAATGTGAGGTGACCATTTTCTAGTGCTGGCAGCATTGACTGGGCCAGCCCACACTAGGTAGCAGAAAGAACTGAACTATGAAATCTCGAAGTTGTAAGTGTTATGTGGGTCAAGCTGCCTCCCTCTGCTTAGAATACTTGGCTCAAGGTCTGTGTTAGAGATGGAGAAGCACACGAGCTTTTCCATACCTTATCTAAGCAGTGACACAGATCACTTCCACGCCAAGCCTGTTGGCTGGAACCATTCATGTGGCCCCTACCCAACTGCATGGGGAGTCTGAGAAATGCAAGAGTCCGTACATACTCCAGGTGCACCAACCGCCACAAGCCATATGATTTTTTTTCAAATTCCCAAGTATTATACTGAGTGAATTCTTTCTTTGAATTTTCTCCAGGGCCTCAAAGAGCCACAGCTTTTAAAGGACATCCCAGAACTCACAATCACTGTGCACATCCTGCTCTGAAGAAACGGCTGCCCTCATCTCTCTGACACTGCCCTCAAGGCAATCCCAACTGGGCACCAAAGCTGCCCCACACTGAGCTCAGCTCTACTGCTGCTGGACAGACAACCAGACCCATGGCCTCTTTCCACAGCCCTTCTGAGAGCACTGGGGAGCAGGCTGCAGAGCTGCACCAAACCTGCTAGGCCCAAGCTTCTGTGAGAAATGCTCTTCCTGCGCAATTAGGCCAACACAAACAAATTGGCCCAGAAAATCAAGACTCCCACAAGCGTAGGGACTTGATCTTGAAGGAAGACAACAGTGCCAGCCTTGTAGCTCTTAATCAACACAATTATGCAGAGGCCTTTGCCAGCAGTCCCCCTTCTGGTCTCTACCCACCCCCAGATATTGCTCAACTGGTAAGAGCCTAATTAGTGCAGAAAGGAGCACAAGGAGGGAGGGGAAGGCTCCTTGCTCCTCTTCAGCAGGCTGCATGCACCTTCAAAGGAGCCATTCGGGACAAGTGGAGAGCTCTCCTGAGCAGGGAACTCAAGATGAGGGGAAAATGGCAGCTCAAAGCTTGTAAATCAGCACCGCCTAATGCAAACAGTGTCCTCTTCCTGCTTCTAATAAGCCCATTTTCCCACAGCTGGAAGAGGCCGGCAGTTGCAGGGAGGCCTTTGATGTGATTCATGGGCAGCTTGATGCTGGCGCAGAAGCATTCTGTAGCAGGCTGAGCCCTTTCATCTCAGCAAAAAGACACCCTGTCCAATAGCCAGCTCACCTGGAAGACAGGTCTTTTACAGAAGCAACTCTGGAATCAGCTGTTCAAGAAAACCAGATGGTTTTGCTTTCACTCATCCTGATCAAATTAGCCCAGAAAACTGGTTTCCTAGAGGCAGAAAGGGGTGGGTGTGGGGTGGGCAGGTATGGAGAGGCTTTGAGGCCACAGTGGAATAGATTATGCAAATGTTCATTTGTATAAACGCAAATGTTCTTCAGGAAATCTTCTGACTAAATTAGGGAAAAAATGTTTATGATCAATGAACAGAATTAGACCAGACTCCCCAAAATAGTCTATGCTAATTCCATTAGTCATCGCAAGAACGAAGTTCATTCTTTGTGCATGACCTAGCAGACGGGAGGGCCCTGGAGCTGGAAGCAAGCGAGACCCTGCCCAGGACACCTCAGCAAGCGCTGTATCTGGGGCCTAGGAAGCGCTGTGGAGGTGCTGCAGACAGCCACGGTTGCCTCCCATTCTGTCTCTCCTGCCCTCTGCGTGGAACACAGATGCTGGCCAGAGCGCTGCCCGCAGGACCCTTCTCGAGACCCTCTGCATGCTGTTCTCCAAAGGCCTCTCTCCGGGGGCATTCTTTGTCTTCCTGGCTCTCCATGCCATTTGCTGCCTTAGAGCCAGGTTTTTCTGGGCAAGGCTTGTGTTTCCCTGGGAAACCTCTGCCCCTCCTCATCTCACTTTCTCCCCACCACAAGCCTGGGAAGTGAGAGGGCATCATGTACCACAGGGGACTGCGCACTCCATACTTCTCATTTGTTTGTGTTACATAAACACTGGGGAGGTTATCCAGTGTACCTAGGTTGACCCATATCGAAGTGGCAGAACCTTATCGGAGTACCTTTAAAAGACATGAAGGCAACAGTAAAATCCTTTAACTTCCCTCATCCCCCCACCTGCTCATACCCAGCCCTCCCTCAGCATCCTGCAGGGCCAGGGCAGGGACCACTGTGCCTGCTCAGGGGGTGTTTCAGCAGATCCTCATCAGATCTCAGGTGTATGATCCAGTAACCTACATGTATGCATAACACTTCTGCATCCACTGATCTACACAGAAGCTCAGGGAAGGAGTGCGAAGAACATCAGCAACACACATAGGATGCGTCCCCCACAGGTGTCAGAACCTAAGAGGCCCCAGGAGTTCCTGGGAGATAATCTGCCCTAGTTCATCAAGAGCCTGAGTGAGAGTGCTTCCATGTGGCCACTTCCCCAACCTGCCCCCACCCAGTCCACAGAAGAGACAGGATGACCAGGAAGCAGAACCCCAAAAGATCTATGGTCTAAGCACCAGCAATCTGTCTTTGAGACCCTTCCTAAAGGTAGGGGGATGAAATTCCCCACTTGTGAGCAAGACTGTGACAGGTACAGTGGTAAAGGGGCAGTGACAGTGGTCTCCAGGAGGAGGGTTACAACAGATACCCCCAAGCCATAGTGATGCTTCCAGAGCCATGCATTGATTTCCTGCAGGGGACAGATGATGGCTGCGACAGCACAAGCCACAAAAAAAAAAAAAAAAAAAAAAACCCAGACAGACATAACAGAAAGCAACAGGACACTCCTGGGGAAGAAGCTAAGAGGTCAGAAAGATAAGACTCTAGTTCTTTTGTGCCAACCCAGCCCCCTGGGCACACTGAGACCCGATTGAGACTGGACATGGTGGCACACTCTTGTAATCCCAACATTTGGGAGGCCGAAAACAGGAGAATCGCTATGAGTCTCAGCTGTGTAGTGAGACCATATAGACCTTGTACTAAATTTTTAAAAAAGACTCAAGTTCTTGTAGCTCTTATAGTTTATAGGGGTTCCTGAAAACAAGAGAGCCAGCTCTGTACAGCCAGGGGATCTCAAGACACACTTAGGTCATAACTGAAATTAATTCTGGTAACTGGTACTTCTGCAGACCTACCTCTGGTCCCCAGGAAGTGCAGAGCTGAATGCACTACTATTTCTGCACTCAGGAAGCTCCTAGCCTAGTGGAATTAAAGATAGGTAAACCAAATATTGTAATAAATGCTCTATAGGCAGTGCCTGAGTACTGGGGACAGCAGAGAAGGGTAGTGTGTCTCAAGGGAGAATTGTAAGAGGAAGTGGCAAGATTGAAATGGGTTAAAGATCTAGATATTAAAACAGAAACACTACATCTTTTGAGAGAGAGAATGGGTAGAACTCTTGAAGACATAGGTGTAGGCAAGGACTTTGTGAATGAAATCCCAATTGCACAGGAACTATCACAGAAAATTAACAGTGATATCATGTTATTAAAAAGTTTATGCACAGCAAATGACCGACAGAAGGAAAAGAAAACTCAGAGTAGGAAAAATATTGCCAGCTATTCCTCAGACAACGGGCTAATATCTAGGATATAAAAGGACTCAAAAAAAAGAGGCACCCCCAAAATTTAAAGACCCAATCAAAAAATGGACATCTGAGATGAATATACACTTCTCAGATGAAGAAGTATAGACAGCAAAAAACTTTGTTTAAAATCACTGGTCATTTGAGAGTTGCAAATTAAAGCAACACTGAAATTCCATCTCACGTTAAAAAGAATGGCTATTATGAAAAACTCAACCAATAATAAATTCTAGTGGGGCTATGGGGAAAAAGAAACCCTTCTCCACTGTTGGTAGGAATGTAGACTGGTGCAGCTTTTGTGGCAATCAGTGTGGAGATTCCTCAGAAAACTAAAGCTTCAGGTTCCATTTGACCCAGCTATTCCCTTTCTTGTCGCTTCTCTAATCATGCCTACCACCCCAAAAGAATTAAAAGCATCATACCACAGCAATATATCCACACCCATTACAGGGCACAGTTTGTAATAGCGAAATCTTGGGAAACAGCCCAAATGCCCATCAGCCAATGAATGGATAACAAAGATATGTATAATGGAGTGCTTCTCATAAAGAAGGATAAACTTGAGGCATTTCTATATAAATGAATGCACTTAGAGACCATACTCGTAAGTGAAATAAATTGGGAGCATATGCTCAATTATTGCATGGTTTCTCTGGTGTGAGAAATACATGGTTAAGAGCACAACTATATAATAGATATTATAAAAAGGAATAAAATGCTCAGATGAAAAGGGGAACAAGGGGGGAGAAGGGAAAAGAAAAAATGGAATAGCAGGAAAAAATGGTAACAAAGCTTTGGTAAATAAAGAAGGGAAAAGGGGGTCAAGGGATGGGAGGAAAAGGGGATTAAAGAAAGAATCAAGATGTTCCATGTACAGCTACAAGTGATGGGGGTTAATGCTGTGTATATCTCTACTGTACCAATGAAAACTTTTTTAAAAAATGAATAGTAACCCCTGTGGGCACTAAGCCCTGGGCCAGCACTTGCCAGGCACTTCCGCATGCCACCCTTGTGATGATCCACCTGGCAGGGACTGTTAACTGCTTCCAGTAGAGACCTGAGGTCCAAGGTGGTTGGGCTGCCTATACACAGCAATAAGTAACTTGTTCAGAGAAGCACACTGGTTTTGCTACTGGTCACCATGTCGGTGTAGTTCAGTCTCAAAGGTAAATATGGTACCTCGGAAATCACATCAACCCTTTCCTCTTCACTCTCCAAGAAGACCAAGGGGACCATAGCACAATATATGTGTCCTGAATCTGACAAGGATTTTCAGGCCCCAGAGTTGGCCAGTGCTGCAGACATCAGGCCAAGGAGAGGGCTACAGAATGTGCTTTTCAGATCAGTTCCCTGTGAGAAGACTGTCCTCACCACAACTCACCTGAACTCAGGTGACATGTCAGCTGCCCCTACCCTGTGCTGCACAGCCATCATTTCCCATGGAAACCATGGCAATTGTCACTGTACCTCACTTGGTCTGTCTCCATGAGGAAACTATAACTCTGTTCAGTGAATGCATATCTGATCATGTTTCTTCTTTCAACTTCCATTAAAATTTTTCATTGTAAAAACTAATTATTGAACTTCTTTGTATGACCTATATGTCTTCCCTGAAATACAACCATATTGAATATTTTTGCTAATTGGTCTAATGTGACCTCTGACCTCTGACTTTTGCACATGTTGTTTCCTCTGCCAGAACACTCTTCCCAACTCTACTAGCTCCCGTAATCCCCTAATGCTCAACTTCATGTCATTTCTCTAATGCTTCCTACCACCCCAGCCCCAAATGAACTCCCTGATTCATCCTATTGTCATGTCTCCATTTTCCCCATCAAACCATCTTTGCCTCTTGGTTGCTCAACTTTGAGCTCCAAGAAGGCAGAGATTCTGACTGTCTTTTTCATTTCTGTATTGTATTCCTAAATCCAAGCATAGCGACTCATTCATAATAGGAGTCAATTTGGCAAACAAAGAGGGGGAAAAAAGGAGGAAAGGAAGAGAGTTTTGTCCTATCAGCCACACCTTCCTTACCTAGCTGAGTTAGCTGAGAAAAAAACCTTCTGTGAGGAAGGATAAGAGGCATTTATGGAGCATACAGTGTGTCACCAATAAAAGTTAATCCTCACAACATCAGGAGCCATCAGAGGAACCCAAAATTCAGAAAATTGAACTCCTTAGTCAAGCCCACATAGCTAAAAAGTAACAGCTGGATCAAATTCAAGACTGTGTCCAGAGGCTGGCCTTTTAACCAACAATGTCTACCACCTTCCAGGAAGCTCCAGAAAGGTCATCAAGGCTGCAAGGATCTTCTGTGTGCAAGACCGAGTTTGTCATGAAATACAAAGAGCATGAGTTGCGTCTCTGAGGTGAATTACGTAGAGGGGAAAAAGCATAATCTTGAAAGCCTTAAGATGCAGTCACAGAAAGCACCAGTCATCCAGGCACAGCTTGCAAAGACCTGTAGCCCCAGCATTTAGGAAACGAGGCAAGAAGCTTGGCAAGGCTCTGTCTCAAATGAAATGAAGCCATCACTCACTCTTAAGGAAGTCAAGCCTCACATATCACATGCTACCTGCTCCAGAGAAGAGAAATAAAGTCTCCCCTTGTCAAGTGTGGCAGCCAAAATAAGGACGACCAGAAACAAATGTGACTTTCAGGAACTTGGAGCAGAGCGAAGGAGAAATGATTTTACTGTACAGTGTTTGGGCCTAGGAGAGGGAAGAGCTTTCTTCCTCCCTACCCAGGAGATGCACAAAAGCAGGCCTCCTAGATTCAGAAGAAAAGCAAAGAAGCAACTACTTTGATTGTGGGGATATTTTATTTCCCTTCCAAGCACACTAGCCTCTAAGAGTGCACAGCAATTCTATCCCAAAGTGGCCATTCATTGCATAAGTCCCTAAGGATATTTGTCCTCTCTCTAGCTTAAAGAGGCCCAATTTTGTTCCAGTATCAAGAGATAATAAATTCATGCAAGCATGTTTTGACTGGTACAAGACAACTCAAGCCTTTCTCTTCCTCTGTCTAATGATCGTTTAAGAAGAGGCATAAGATGTGGTTCTAGTCGATTAAAGTACCTGCAAGCAGGCACATGGGCCCTGGGTTTGATCCCTGGGCCTGCTGTGCCAGCCCCGCCCTGGGGATGAACTGAGATGGTAATTGAGAATGGGCGGCGTGGGCCTATAATCCCAGCTGTTGGAGGCTGTAAACAGGCGGATCACATCCAGTCTAGTAGTGAGACCCTGAACACCCTGTAGAAGCTTCCCTAAAATATAGGGGGGAAGAAAAGGTGTGATTCTAGCCAATGAGATGTAAGGGTGAGTCTGTTGGAGGACTTCTGGGTGGGGTTTCTCCAGTCATCTTGTGACCGTTAGAGCAGTGTTCCCATACCAAGGATGTTAGGGAGGAAACATGGAAGAATTTGACTTCTTGATGAGGTCATTGGATATGGAAATTCCTGGAGCTGCTCTAACTCTAGGTTTTTTATTATATGAGTATTAAATTATTCATTTTGTCTAAACATTCATGAGTTAATCTTGATACATATTGTGGCAAAAGCACTGGTCTTGGAGTTCAGACAGATTCAAGTTCAAATCATCTCTCTAAAACTCACCTTCTTCATGTAGGAAATGCATTTAAATCACAAATATATTGTGATACCTAATTTGGAGACTAAAGAAATAGTCTCATCCCTGCCTTGGAAAGGCTCAGTTTGGTGGGAAAATTCTGATGCTTGAGCAAATAATTACCACATTCTCTTTTGTATATTCTAATATTGCTTAAGAAATGCATTCTTTGAGACAGGATCTTGCTAGATGGCCCAGACTGGCCTTGTCCTCATGATCCTCTGCCTCAAGGTCCCTGGCACTAAGCTTATAGATATGCATCACCACACTCAGTTGCATCATTGTCTTTGTACTAATAAGAAAGGAAAATTCTATAAATGAAATTAAGATACAATGATTTTTAATCACACAGTTTTAATTTTATTCTTATCATAAGAACTCTAGTCAACTTAATCAGACTTTTTTCATCACACATCTCTTGTGGGCATAGACAGAAAAAAGAAAACAATGAGCCAAATAAATTGCTTAGGGTCTCCAAAATTTTCTTATATTCATAATCTAACTCACTCGTATCCTTCTTCTACTCCAAGTTGTTCATGGCTCCCGTTTTTCCTATGACATCGACCTCCCTGATTTCCAGAGCCTAATGATGTGCTTTTCTTCAAAGAGGATTCATTATTACCTCTGAGATTCTCTTCCGAGCAGCTGATGCTCATTCTGCAAACTTTGCTTCTGGACCTACTGGTTTTTAGCAGGTACCCACAAGAAACTCACACAAAAGCTTATGTCTGTGACTTTCCTCCAGTGACCTTCCTCTACTGCTACGTGTCCAACGGTCATGGCAACAACGTCATGACTTGAAGAGAACCGAACTTGTGAACAAGCTCAGAAGAGATGAGATACAGCTGTTTGGCCACTGTACTTCTGTGTTATCTGGGTCAATTAGATATAGACAGCACTGGAAACTGCAGGTAGAAATGACTCCTGCAACCTGTGTAGAAGTGGCCTTGGAGCAGGACCTGAGGCTTAAAGGGAAAGACAAGAAGGGGCTTCTAGGTCGAGAGATGAGCCAGAGCCTTACCTAGGAGCCTAAAGAACAAAGACGTATTTAACAAACAAACATTACTTTACAAGGCTTAAACAGGCAATTAAGCTTCATTGTATCAACTTGGTTGTGAGCTGCCCAACAGGTCAGTAAAGCACACTTGCAGGTGTGTGTGAGCAAGTCATGAGAGCATGCCCTAGGTATTCTCTCTGACCCCTAACTGCTTCCCCTCTGGTGCTGTTCTCCTGCTCTGTTTACCAGCTGCTAAGCGCTAAGCAGCTTTGCTCCACCACACTCTTCTGCTATGATGCTTCTTGCCTTGGAACCACCTAACCCAGGACTGAACCTCTTTAGCTGGGGGTGCCAGCATTTTGCTCACCAATGAAAAGCTGACTAATACAGAAAATTGCTAATGAAAAATGTGACTGTGTTGCTGTGACTCTCTCTATCTGATCGTGTGATTTAGAAGCCTTTGGAAGTGTTTTGCAAGAGACTTTTGGAAAGGTTTGAAGTTGTGGGCTAGAGAATGCCTAAAGTGGAAAACCAGTGAGTGCCAAAAAGAAAGACCAATAGGCGATTCTGGTCAGAACTCAGAGGCGAGCTCAGACCATAATGTTGCCAGGAATGTGGGTAGAAAAGACCGGGCTCAGGTTTCAGAAGGGGACTCAATTAGGGAATGGACCTCAGACTGCCTCTGTTACATTTTGATAAAGAACTTGACTACATTTTTTCCATGTCCTAAGATTTTTCAGAAGACTTAATTTAAAGGTTATGGACTAATTGATCTGAAGAAAGAAATTTCAAGGCAGCCTAATATTCAGTCTGTGGTGTGGAGTAGTACTACACACTTTTAACCAGGTTTACAGTGAAAATCAGGACTGAAAAACAAGCAGAAATATTTGAAAACCTTAGATTTTAGCCTGAAAGGAACAACATGTAAAATTGAAACCAAAAGATTTCTGAAGAAATTGGTCCCATTAAAAAGAAACCAAGTACTTTGTACAGGAGATGAGAAGAAAGATACTTTGAGGACATCTCAGAAATCAGCAAGACCACGTCCATCACAGGCTTAAAAGAGCAAAAATTTTCATCCAAAAAAATAATCCCTGGGACCCCTGTGTAAGACTTGAGACCTTGGCATCATCCATGTGATACCAGATTGAAAGCCATGCAAACTATAAGAGTTGTGAGGGCCAGGGGCAGTATCACACACCAGTAATCCCAACATTCAGGAGGTTGAGGCAGGAGAATCACTATGGGTTCAAGGCCTACCTGGGCTACATACTGAACTCAAGGCAAGCATGCAAATAGCAAGTCCCTATCTCAAGAAAACAAATAAATACATTGGTGCTGGAGAGATAGCTCAGTGGCATAAGCACATGCCTGGCAAGCACAAGGTAAGTTCAATCCCCAGTACTGCCAAAAAACAAAAGAAAAGAAAAAAAAAAAAAAAAAAAAAAAAAAAAAAAAAAAAAAAAAAAAAAAAAAAAAAAGAGTTGTATGGTAATAAAGGCTTCCATCTAGATTTCAAAAGAATGCCTGGGAGGCCAAGCAAGGAGCCCCTGAGAAGGCAGTATTGAACCTGTGAGAATGAAGTTGAAGGTACAGTGGAGACCCCTAAAAGTTTAGAGGTGCCAGGAACATGGAACATCTGCCAAGGAAAGCTGCAGGCCATAAACAGAGCCTGCCCAAGAGAGACCAAATGAAAAGCAGTCAGCAAGGCCCTAGGGATGGGGGCACTCATGTCTCACCACCGTGTAGCCCCCAGATGCCAAACACGGAGCTATAAGACTTCATGTTTGTCCCACCATGTTTTTCATCTTGTTTTGGCCCTACTTTTCAGCCTCTTATTTCTACTTTTCGGAATGGAGATGTTTACTGTATACCATTGTACAGGGGGAATATGTAACTTGCTTTTTAAAATGTTCAGAGGTTCACAACTAAGAATTTGCCTGAGTCTCAGAGGAAAATTGGACTTGGACTTTTGAACAATGCTAGAACTGCTGATAATTTGGAGAAAATATCGGTGCATTTTCAACTATACACACAATAGTTTCAGCAATTAGGTGGAATGCATTGAGAGGAATCAGTATGGTTTAAGGAGATTGTTTGGGTGTCAAGTTGATAAGGGTGTTAAGTAATAGTTAATCTTGATTTTTTTTTTTCTACTTGATTGGCTTGTGAGCTTCCTAGGGGACTTGTAAAACACACTTCTGGGTGTGTCCAGCTGCAGCATGGAGGTGTGACCGGTGTCTGCCCCAAAGCCCTCTCTCTCTACCAATGGTCGATGGAAACGGGCTGGAACACCAGTCCCCATCTTCTCCAGCCCCCAGTGAGCTAACCCCAAGACACATTCAGTCTGTCCCCACAGTTGCCCCAGCTGTCCCCCCTTCTTTAGTGACTGGCTCCCTCCTATTTTGTTTGCCTTCTCTTTCACCAGTGTTTCCCTAGATCAGCTCCCAAATAAACTCCTTGGACTGAAGTCTTTGATAATGACTTTGTAATATGTCAACTTGGTTAAACTGCATTTCCCAGGATCCCCTTTCCTATATGTCTCCAGCTAAGGTCTGTCACAAAGAACTAACTGTGGGAGATTCGTAGGGCAGAAGAAGCAGTAGCACTCTTATAGCTCCCATGCCTTGCAGCTTGATTAGCAGGCTTGCCCCATTGGCATGAGGTCCACAACTGTTCCATGTTCCTCTCAACCTCCCATCAGTTTCTCTGAATTCCAGGCCAAGTTATGTACTTGGATGTGTGTCCACAGGCCCTGATTTTGGCAGACACCAAACCAGCAGCAGCAGCAGCTAGAACAGATGCCAGACTCCAAGAGTCCTCATGGGCTTCCAGCTCTGTCTTTAGAGATCCACTGGATCCTTGCTTCCCTCACTTTCCATATACTTTCCTTCCTTGACTGCCTGCCTGCCAGGCTTCAAGCTCCAGTATCAAGCACAATGATCACAGACTTACAGAGACCTCACAATATAATAAAACAAACCCTTGTAATAAATCCTTTAAGTGTTGATATATATTGTCCGAGAAGAAAATCAGAGACCAGGTTTTGCTTTTTTCCTAAAGATGTCTGTATTTGCTTGATTTAATCCTCCTGATATACCTTGACTGAGGTTCTGCTTTTGGGAGAACACATAGCAAGTATCCAGGAGTTCCTGAGATGAGTCCACTACCTTCCAGACTCCTGCAGGTAGACTGAGAGAGACCAGGGATACTATATCCTTAGGATGATTGCTGGGATAGCATCTTGACCTCTTCCCTGTAGCTGATGAGGTCCATACGCTACACAATAATGCTTTATGCTTGTACTCCACACCTCCTTCAGTGCTAAGAAAACAACATTGGCATACTTTCTAGCACACAACAAGAAATATTTCTGTTAAAATGTCAACAACATTATCACTTTATTTTTAAGTGGTGGCATATTCCCTGGTGCTCAAAATTAAGAACCTTAGTACAGATTCAGCATATTTCACTAGTCAGTTCCCCAAGGCTGAATCAAACACCAAGCTCCAAGGAGTTACAAAAGAACTATATACAGCCTGGTCCAATTAAAGTTTCAGTTGGATCAAGTTGAAATTCTCTGAGGATTCTAGGAGGCTAGAACCCCAGAAAGTCTGGGTCCTCCAGCTTTATGATCATCCCCAAGAAAAGCTGTTTGCTTGTTCATCTGCTTTCCCATAGTGCCCTGAACCAACTCCACTGGTCCATTTGCCACATGATTCTGCGTATTTCCGCTTTAACTGACCCTTAAGCTCCTTAAGAGCAAGACCCAGATGAACTCATCACTGGTCCATGGGCAGTGCTTAGGTAGAGCTTATTGAATGAGATTAAAAAAAAAAAAAGTATCACATATTAAGGCTTTAATGGTCCCAGAACACTTACTGTGGAAGAGCCCGCCACAAGATGCTACTCAGACCTCTTCTCCATCCAGTCATAGGAATGAGACAGCTGTACACTCTCTAAAGCAAGGATTGATTCTCAGATGAAGAAGCAACCCAATAGCTAGTGAGAGATGTAAAAGAAAGAGGGAAAGAGGGAGGGATGAGGAGATAGCTCAGCAGCATAAGCACCTGCCTGGCAGGCACAAGGCCCTGAGTTTGATCCATGGTACAGAAAAAGAAAAAAGAAAAGAAGGAGGGAGACAAAAGAGAAAAGCAGGAAGGGAGGAAAAGAATGAAGGACTTCAGGTTAAAGCAACAAAATTAGAAGTTAAAACTCCTGGCTGCTGGTGTACTGAAATCTTTCTTCCTCCATCATGCCTTTCCCATCTCAACTTCAAATTTATAGCTGGTCAAAAATATAATTGTCCCTCCATCATTTACCCAGAATTCTCTTGAAATATTTACACAGAATCCCCTTGGGAACCTTAACTCCTCCACTCAGAAAAATAGTACCAGAAATCAGTCAAAGGCATTTTGAGTGTAAAGCTGTGAAAATCCTGATTGCAAGTGCAGCCTTTCCATGTCCAATGAGTGAGGTTCTCCAACTGTGAATAGAAGCATAGAATTAGACAGCTTTCAGTCCTCCTCACCACCAGCTTCAGTCCTGCATTCCCTATGCTATGGTCACTGGGAGATATTAGCATCTAAATTATTTTAAGAAGACATAATAAGATTCACCCAGCAGGCCATTAATGACGAAAGAGATTATTACTGGAAAAAATCCAAGACTGACTTTGAGCAGAGTTTGTCCAACTTAATGACCCCTTCCCTGCACCCCAGATCATCCTGGTCCCCAGAGATTACACAGATTTGAAAAAGTATCTGCCATGCAACATGCTCACGTTTATGCAAGAGGACCCTATGGAAGGAATCCCTGGAGAATTAGGGTCAGGAGTGCATAGCAGTGAGATAAATGAGATATTCCCTGAATCATAAGAATGCTCCATGGCAGAATTTACAGGAAGCATCTCAAGTCTCCATATTTGGCAGGCATCCAGCCAGAGTTGTCAAGAATTAGATTAATTTTAATTCAATGCAAAACACCACATTAGTGTAGTGTTGCAGTCGAGAGTTGAAGCATACAAAAGCCAAGAGTCCTTGAAGTAGATCATTCCAAAGCCTGAGCATCCTTTCAAGTGTCCATCAAAAAAGATATGTACTTAGAGAATTCCCCAGCTATCGCTGCCTTCAAATCATGCTACTTAACCAGGTAAATGAGCCACTTGGCAGTGACCCGAAGGGATGAAACTATTGATTAAAGTCACTTCTCAGGTTCTGGTCACAGAAGCAAAAGTTTAAACTTCTTGACATAGCATTTAAGACCTTCCATCATCTAGCCTCAAATGCCCTTTGCAACCTGGCCCTCCAGTACGGTCCTCATGTTTTGCAGCTGCAACCACGCTGGCCCTTTCGTTACCTCTGGTACATTCAACTTGTACTCCTAACTTAACCTGCTCTAATCCACGATGTATTCCCCTCCACCAAGCCCCAGCTTATCATAGAAGAGGAAGGTCACCTGACCCAGGGGAAGCAACTCCCTGGCTGGTCATCAGCCAATCAGATTTCTCTTGAAAATTTGACATAGAAAACACAAATGGTAGCTGGCAGATCATGGTGTTCAGCCTGTGAAAAGGAAAACATTTTGAGTCAATATTACACAATGAGAGACAAGCAAAGAGTCGTCCACAAAGAGGATGACAGAAGAAGCCTCAAGATAGAAATGAAAAGAGATGGGCCCAGACTCCTGCCAGCTTTCTTATTCCCAGTTCCTGCTCCTTTCAAGACTTCTCACTGTACAAGCTATACTCAGTGCCTGTGAGATGGCCCTGTAGCCTGACGAGCTTTTTCCTCTCATAAACCAATGCTCCCATGGGGACATAAGCATCAGGGATCTCAGTCCAAGCAGGGCCTGTCATCCAACTGGTCCCCAGCAGGCAACCACATGGATGGCCCACATGTATATCTCCCATCCCCATAGAGCTACATCCAGCACTATCCTGCCAGCCTCTCTGCTGAGGCTGCCTCTCCCCTCAAAGGAGTCCTTTGGTAGTGTACTTAAGAGATGTCACTGGAACATGTATCTATAGAGACTTGTTTTAAAGAATTTGCTTACACCATGGTGGAGGGTGGCAGGTCTCAAATCTACAGGATGGGCCAGCAGACTAGAACCCCAGGAAGAGCAGATGGGGTAGTCCAAGTCAGACGGCATCCACTGCAACACATCCTCTTACTCAGCAGAAGCGAATCTTTAGTTTTAGTAAATTCTTCAACTGCTTGGCTGAAGCCAATGTATAATATAGAAGGCAATCTGCTTCACTCAAAACCAATAAATTTAAGTGTTCATTTGATCTAAAATTCCTTCATAGAAATATCCAAGATTATGTTTGACCAAATATCTATGCATACCCAAGTTGACAAAAAAAACCCAAAAACCTCTGTTCACACTCTTGAACACAGTGGTTCAATGTGCTCCAGGACTCCCTCTGCCTGTCCCTGCCCATTGTGTTTGAATCCAAGCTATCCACCACCCCCGTGTACATCTCAAGCATCCTGTTAGGCTCAGGATGAGCCCTCATCCTACTTCTGTATGGGGCCCAGGACAGGTATGTCACAGCTCTTCACCAACTCTTCCAGAAAAGATAGTTTCTTGACTCGTTGCGGTTTAGATCTAGAATGCTGCAGAGGACTCGAATGTACTCAGAGGCGGTGTTTCAGGAAGCTGATTGGACATGGAGGCCCTATTCTTGCCAGTGGGTTAAATCAGAGTTCAAAGGTGGCCCACTGCTAGGAGGTAGTGCCTGCTCTTTCAGGGAGTGACCTAGAGGGTGTATAGCTCTCCTGGCCTCCTTCACTCTCTGCTTCCTGGCCACCACAACATAAGCAACTCTCCTCCACCAGACCCTTCCTGCCCAGACTTAGCAGACTATGGACCAAATCCTCTAAAAACTATGATCCAAATAAACTTCTCATCCTTTAAGTTGTGGATGTCGGATATTTTGTCCCAGTCACAGAAAGTGACTAAGACACAACCATTCTAGAACCCAAGACAAGACTGAGGCAAAAAGCTGCACTCAGTCCCCTGACACCAGCTCATGCAGCCTGTGGCCTGCAGTAGGGCCCGTGTTTGCATTCTTCCTGGAGCCCAGCCTTGCTCCTGTGCTGCAGTACCCCACTGCAGTAGTCTTAATTAAAGCCTTCCTTGCCATTTGAACACATGTCAGAACCATTTTTTCTTGAACACTAGCAAAACGGAGACATTAATAACAATACCTGCTGTGCGTTTCCTATTGCTCCTGTAACAAATCACCACAAACTTACTGCCTTAAAACAACACACATTTATTATGTTAAAGGGCTGAAAGTCAGAATCCTGAGCTGGGGGCTGGATTCCTAGAGTGGAGGTCCTAGAACAGAATGTTTTCTTGCCTTTTCCTCTTCCAGCAGGTCACCCACACCCTTGGCTCCACCTTACAGCAGCAATGGTGCCACTCTGTGACCCTCCCAATCCCTCCTCTTTTCCTTATACGGACCCTCATGGGTATAACGGACCCATGCAGATGATCCAGGACAAGCTTCACATCTCACAATCCTTAATTATATCAACAATTAAATTAATCAGCAAAGACTCTTTTACCTTGTAAGGTCACATATCTATAGGTTTCAGGGCTTAAAACATGGACACCTTTGTGGAGCTATTATTCTGCCTGCTACACTATCCCATAAGATGATTCTTAAGTATTAGATGAAAAGAATGCACAAAAGCAGCTTAAGCCCGGTGTCCAGCACCTCATAAACATTCAATAAATATAAAATGTTACTGTTGTCTTCCCTCTCCCATCCTGTATGTCTGCTAATGACTGTTTAATGAATATTAGATATTATTGCTGCCACTGTCCTCACTAGGCCTCCCCAGAGCTATGCTTTAGTCTTCTACTACAAGTCACTGTGTGACTTGTCATACTATGTGCTATCTAATTAGTTATGTGCCTCTGCATCATCTCTGCCACCTTTGGGAAGTGACACAGAGCAGGTGGCACTGGACTCAGGAGGAGGCTTTCAGGATGAGGATTGCTCACCATATCCCTTGCACCTAGCATGAGCCTAGTGTAACAATGTATGGGACGGGTGAATAGGGGGATGGAGGGTAGAGAATCCAATCACTCATTCATTATCTACTCCAGGAAAACTGGGCACCAGCACTCCACGAGAACCCAAGGATATGTGTTCTGCCCCAAAATGTATATGGGAAAATGTTCCCCATGCTGTGCCCCTTCTGGACCTCTTGGGGACTCTTCAACATAAGGAGTGAGAAAAACTCAACATTTGTGTTCTAGAAGCATCCTCAAGTTCTCCAAGTAGTTAACATTCCACCAGGCTGGCCTGCACCTCTCCCAGACACTTACAAGTGCTGTGGCTCAAAGTGAAAAGCCCACTGCTGATAGCAAATCAGGAAATCTCCATGAGATATGGTCCCTCATCCCAGCGCACACTGATGATGGTCACGCCAAGTGCAGAGAGAACAGGCGAGGGCTCCCAGGAGGAGCTGGTGGCTGAGGATGAGATGACGAATGGCCACCGCACACTGGGCTTCAATGTGGGTTTGGCCTGAGAACAAATGATGTTACTGGCCTTGGCAACAGCGCAGTGCGGTCTGCTCTCTGGGGAGAGACCACAGGGGTGTGGGCCACACGTGTGTGGATTACTCACAAAGCCCATACCGCCTCTCTGCACTTACGTCCCCTTCTTGCCCCAACAAATCTGGCACCTAGCACAGTCTCAGCCTCTGTCTATATAAAACCAGTCTCCATTTACCCTCATTATTTTCTGTACGCTGCAGCTCAGACCGGCCCCTCCTCCTGAGGCCCCACCTGTGGTGAATGGCACCACCTTCGACCCACAGAAGCCACAGACCTCTGTCTTCTTCAGGTCACTCCCTCAGAGCCCCTGGGTTTAATCATCCAGGATAAAAATCTCAAGTTCAGCTCTTGGATCACAGCTCCCCCCAAACACTCCAAGGGTCAGATGCCGCACTTGCCCCTCGCAGCACTTCTCAGAGTCCACACCTTTCTTGATCCATTTCTTTATTTTCTCCTTATCAAAATCCCCCACATTCATCCATGCTCAAACAGCATTTCTTTTATATAGTTACCATAATCCTCCAAGTTGGAATTAATCACCCAATTTCATCCAATTCCCTTTGCTCCCAAAACATAGCATTAAGGCCAGCATTATAACATTTATCTCTTCCAGGTTCATAGTTTAGGTAATGAAGCAGAGAAATTATTATCTAATAGCTGGCACCAGAATTTCTCTTAGGGAAGTAAATGCTGTCCTTTGGGAGATATCCCTTGAACTCCAGCTCCCGATTTCTTCCCAGGGGATTTCCGGATTCTAGGGGGAGGAAGAGCTCTCACCTTTGTTCCCAGGGTAGCCAGTGAGACTCCTCCTCGCAGTGCCTCCTCTCTGCGCAGATGGCACTACAGCGGAGACATGAAAGGAAGGAAAGTGTCTCAGTTACTCCTCCCTCATTGCTGGGACAAATACCCAACAGTCAAAATGAAGGATGGAAGCTTGTTTGTTCGTTTGTTTGTTTGGCTGGCTCAGGAGGCCTTCAGGGCAGGTCTGGTAAGGCTTGAGGATCTGGGATTGAACCACAGCATCCTGATTGCTTTGTTTAATCAGTCACTTAAACAACTGAGTTAATGGGCAGGCCCCCAAAATGAAGGATGGAAAGGTTTATATAGCTCATAGTAACCGGAGGTTTCAGTCCATACTCAGCTGGCTCCAAGGCAGAGCAACACAGGGCAGAGGGCAGCCTTCCATGACAGCAGCAGAGAACAGAGAGCAAAATGGAGAGTAGCAGTGACAACGGCAACAGAGAGCAGGACGGCCTGTCTGTCTCTTTTATGTTACTTCAGGCTGTCCACCCAGGGCTGGGTGTAACACTCACACCCTTAATCCCAGCAGGAGTCAGCAGGATTCAAACTCATAATCCCAGTCTTGGATCATGAATTAATCACAAACTGCAGAGCTGCATCTCAATGGTTGCATGAGGCTTTTGGGGGGAAATAGACACAAACTATAACAGAGAGAAATGCAGGCGTGAGCGCTCCATGACGCTGGAGCAAGAGGAGGACAGGTGGACGGGCCTGTGGCAGCAAGGTGTAGCCCAGGAAGTAAAAACAGTACGTAGTTTTTTAAAGGGCAGAGAAGCCTGCACAGGATCTCTTGCGGGTCTCCAGGGGCACACAGTAGCACCTACATATAAATTTTGCCCTGAATTTTGGGAGATTCAGAGACTTTCTGAAACTATTCATAAAAACCTAATAAGGAGGAACAAGGTCAGGTCACAGACCCCAACTTAAGGATTGCAATTACAGTGTGGGGCAGGCAGAGGCAAGATGAATTTGGAGCACGTGGCAGGAGTCTTGTCACAGGTAACCTTGACAGTCACATATATGAGGGGACTTATTCAGAGTATGATAGCCATCCTAGGTGCTATAAAAATCATCACAAGATGTGAGATTTGGGGCAGATATTGAAGGCAAGAGATGATGTAGGATAGGAGGGGATGGGGAAAAAGAGAATCAACAGGAGAAACATCTAACAAGAGCCTGTGTTCGTTTCCCACTCAGCTACTGTAGCAAATTCCAGAGGCTTGAAATAATGCAAATTTATTATCTCACAGCTGTGGAAGCCAGAGGTCCAAAGTCAGTTTCACTGGGCTGAAGTCAAGGTGTCCAGGGCAGGTTCCTTCTGGGGGCTCCAGGCAAGAAGCTACGTCCTTGCCTCTCAGGGCGGCATCTGGAGGTTGCCTATGCTCCTTGGCATCTTCCTCAAGCCACTCCAACCTCTTGATTAGCTCATCACTTGGCCCACTCTCTTCCAAAATCAAACCTCCCTCTGCCCCCAGCTCGCTTGTGGTACTGGAGATTAAACCCAGGGCCTTTGCACAGAGCCCTATCAATAGTCCAGGTGTTTTTGTTCTTTATTTTGAGACAAGGCCTCACTAGATTGCCCAGACTGAGCTCAAACTTGTAATCCTGCCTCAGCTTCCCAGAGTGCTGAGACCACAGGTGTACACACCACTGTGCCTGGCCCTGACTCTTTTTCATAAGGATGTTTGTGATTATATCCAGAGCCCTCCTTGAATAATAATAACCTCATGTCAAAATCTTTAATTTGTTCACATCTCTGAAGTTGCTTTTTCCATGTAAGATGAGCTCACGGGTTCCAGGAACTTGGACATGAGAATCTTTGGGGACCGCCATCAGCCTCCCAGGAGGACAAACTAACTGCCCCTCTGGAAAAGTATGCGTGGAAGACAAAAGAAGCGTCCAGGAGGGCTCCACGGTGTGTGGCTTGGGCTGCCACTGGGGAAGGAAGAGAGGGGTCCAGTTGCAGCAGCCAGCAAGGCTGCGGAAAACCACGCAGCTGAAGAGCCTCAGACACCAACAAAATGCTTGGGATGGGGACGGTGACCAGCATACAGGGAGGACTGCCTGAGAAGTTAGGAGGAAAATAGAGGTGTTGCTGTTGAACTTGGCCAGTAACTGGTAAATGGAGGCCCTGGAGAAAACTATGTTAGGCTCAAAGAGGAGCCAGGAACCCAACTGCAAAACGTTCATCAGCTAAAGAAGATGTGACTTTAAACACAAATAACAGGTAACACCTACTGAGGACCCACTCAGCCATCAGCGTGCCGCACACTGGTCATCTCATTTCTTAACCTACACAATGGCCCTCTGAGTTGTTGCTATGGCTGTTCTCATCCCCACCTGATGGAGGAGGAAGCGGAGGCTGGCAAGGCAAAGTGATTTTCCCAGCATTGCACAGCCAGTGAGCAGCAGGACCAGGGTTCCACCCCAGGCTTTCTGGCTGCACAGCCTTTGTGCTCTTATCCTCATCAGATTCTTTTACACAACACTCACCGGGCCCAGGCACTGGACTGAGCAGCCATGAGTAGGGACAGGCAGGGTCTGACCCACCCCTCTACCTGGAGGGGCGCTTTGTGTTGACAGCGGTGAACCTGGGTGATGCAAACTTCAATACAAAGTCCTCCCAGTCCAGCAACACTCCCAGGCAGGGTCAGCAGCTGTGAATTATCCTGATGTCTGCCCAAGGAGAGACAAGGCAGCCTTTGCTGCTCCCTGGAGAGCTCTGAGGCCTCCCAGCCACTCACACTCGTGCTCTGGGAAGGCTGAACTCAGAGCACAGTGAGGTCTGCTCAATGCTCTGCACCTGGGGTCCTCTGCTACCAGTGGCACAAGCTGGCAGTGAGCCCAGCTCCAGTTACCGGCAGGAGGCCTCTCCCGCTGTGAGCAGCTGCAGGAGGTGGTCTTTCCAGGGCCATCAACCAGGTCCACTCTGAGCCCACTTCTTGCTCTTCAAGCTGAACAGACAAAGAGTGAAACACCAGAAATCTCACAGGGACCATATCAGGACAATGCAGTGCTTCGTTGTGACACATAATGCAATGACTGAAAAATACAATCTGGGCCAAGTGTGATAGCACACACCTATAATCTTAGCACTCGGGAGGCTGAGGCAGGAGGATAGCCATGAGATTAAGGCCAGCATAGGCTACATAGTGAACTTAAGACCAGCCTGAACTAGATAGATAGATGGATGGATGGATGGATGGATGGATGGATGGATGGATGGATGGATAGATAGATAGATAGATAGATAGATGGATGGATGGATGGATGGATGGATGGATGGATGGATGGATAGATAGATAGATAGATAGATAGATAGATAGATAGATAGATAGATAGATAGATAGATAGACAGATAGATGATATGAGCTACCTTTAAACCCCAAAATCCATTAGCTGTGTGGCCTTGGACAAGTTACTAAATTTCTCTGTGCCTTACTCTTTTAATCGATAAGTGATGCTGAGGATAACAGTTGTCCTTCCCTCAGAGTTGCCATGAAAACTAACCAGTTGTGTACCTCACTTAGAACAGTGTCTGGCTCAGAGGAAGAATTATATAATACTAGTTCTTATTATTACTTAGCGTAGATATATTAATTACAGTTCCCTTAAATAAGATCACACTGTCGATACTGTTTGCAATTTCTGTTCCTCCCTTAGAAGGCACCTTGCAGTTCTTGGATGTGTCTCCATGTCAGTACTTAAAGATGTGTCTGCCTAGTTCTTTGTGAACATTACAGGACATCATAGTCTCTCTGCACTAAATTGCAACAAGGAAGTCCCCAGCTTATTTAACATTTCCCTCTTTTTGAGACAAGCTCTTGCTATGTAGCCCAGGCTGACTTCAAACTTCCAGTGATCCTCCTGCCTCAGCCTGCCAAATGCTGGGATCACAGCTGTGTGCTACCATGCCCAGCAGTTTAGAAACCATGTGGCAGCCATCATCCTGACCCCCCACAGCTGCCCTGGAATAGAGAACTACAAGAGGCCTGGGTAATGTGCAAGGTTCACACGACTTGATTTTTGATGGATGGTGCTAAGTGGTCCTACAAAGAGGCTCTGTTGGCTCCCCTTACCGCCCACAGAGCATGAGAGGACTCATTTCCTCGCCCCTTTCCAACACTAGAAGGTTTATCCATATTCATAAGTTCCCATCAGCCTAATGAGGGTTTAAAAGCAAGCTCATCTTGTGCATCTCTCCTTCCTTCTGGTGAGGCTGAACACATTTTCCTAGGCTTGTGGCCATTTGTATGTCGCATCTGTGATCCCACTTACAGACTTTGTCTCATTTTTGGTTGGGCTGTTTGTCTTTCTCCTATTGATTTTTAGGGCTTGGTGATTGATTGGATGTGGGTGATGTGAAAGTAAAGAAAATTAAGAGTCGCACCTTTAAAATACCCTCAGGCTCAGGCAACCTGGGGGCTGTGGGGCCATTTCCCAGGTCTGAGAACACCAAAGAGGCAGCACCCAAGTGGGCCTGTTGAGTACTTGTCGGATTGAGGCTGGGACTGCTGTCATTGTGCCCTCCCCGCACTCACATGGATGAACTGGCCCTGACTGGCATCCTGGTCTCAGAGAATCCCAGGCCATAGTGTCATGGCCCTCACTCATCAAAGCCATAACAGACACTGACCTAAGCAGTGGGGCCACAGAGGCCAATGCATAGCAATGATGTCATAAGAGGGAGCAAAAACTCAAAGCAAGCCATAAATAAACAGGCTAATTTCAGGTCATGATAAGGGTCTTCAGGGCAATAACATAGCAGTATGATAGGGAATGAATGTGGACCTGGGGCTGGGGGACAGTCAGACAAAGCCTTTCTGAATAGCAACATGGTCATCTAGATCTGCATGGTGGCCAGAAACTCATCCATAGATCTGCATGGCAACCAGAAGCTCTTCCAAGACCAGGAAGGAGAGCACAAGAGCATGCAATGGAGACACAGAGGGAGTAAGGCCAGAGGCGGAGGCCACAGATCACAGGATGAAAGAGAGGCAGTGTGGTAAGAGAATAAGAAGGACACAGATGGGTGACTGCATCAGAGATGAGGGAAAACCAGTTTAGGTAGAGACGTTTGCAGCTACAGCACAGGTTTTAGAATTTATTCCCTGCAGAAAGGAAAGCTCTCAGACGCATCTAGGGTTCAGGCTGGATAAGTCATGATGTGCTTCACACCACAGCATAGAGAATGTGTTTGAAGGAAGCAAGAGGAGAAGCACAAAGGCCAACCTGGGGCCTGCTGAGGAGGTCCAGTGAGAGATGGTACCGGTTTGGATGAAGCAGTGACATGGCACTGAAGATGCCTGGGAAGCTGCAGGACCTGCAGATGGACCATGTCGGGAAACAGGACTCTGTTCCCGGAGTCGTTTGCATCTTCACCCGCTTGCTGAGACAGGCGTGTGACTGAAGCTGGGGCTATCAGTGCCCCAGTCCTGATAACTTTGCAACCTAGGAAAATGCCTCGAATGTGGGGGTCTGAGTCATAGTGATGAGGGGAGGGGGGAGGGTCTCCATAAAGCCTGAGCTTTACTGCAGGGCCCCGTCAACTCTCACCTTTTCCCTAAGCCTGGCCAGATCCTACATAGTCTGGAAGCACCCCGTGAGTTTACTCTTTGCCCATGATGGTCATCATTCACTCCTTTCTGTGGCTCACAGTCAGCCACACCGATGAATAGACATAATATTTAAAGCCATATACCCGGATGAGCCACCCAAGGTAATGGCACAGTGAAGAACGGATTGAGAAGAACATGGCTTCTCAATGAACTAGCAAAGATCTGAGACTTCCAGGGCACCGATAATTCCAAGGGAAATGGTTTTGCTGTTACCTTTGATTACAGCCCAACCCACAGTATTTTCTCCCAAAAGCTGGTCTGAGAGAAGAGCTAGTTGGGTCGTGGGATGGAAGAAGACAGGACATTTCCTTTAGGAGCTGAGTTGGAAGAAGGCAAAGACAGGAGTAGTTTGTAAGGATTCATATCACTAGGGATGCTACCAGTGACTTAGCCCTGGAAGGAGGACCTGACTTGTCACAGTGTGGAAGGCAAAGGCAGTATTGCTTAAGGATGAGGTACACAGAGGGGCAGGGAGGTGTTGAGAGAGCAGGGACAGGGAAGGAGAGGGAGAGGGAGAGAAGATAGGCACAGCCAGAAAGGCACCCTGAGGTCCCTGCCACAGCCAACTCTTCCTCATAGCCCCTGGAAGGCAGAAACTACATGGGAGTCAGGCAACCACTCACCTCACAATGGGCCCAGACCAGCACCAGCGCCATTAGTCTCCAAGCATACTCATCCTCACCGCCACCACCACTACCATCTGCCACCCACAGATCCCTGCTTCTGCTTCTGCACCTGCCATATACCTTACCACCCCATCATCAAGTACCCCATGCACAGCAGGGGATCAAGAGAAAAAGTGATCAGGGTTCTGGGACTGAGGTCTACACAGACTGGCTCCATGCTTGTTGGAGCCCTCTGCAGCTGGGAGCTGGATGGCCCTGATGGCAGGTAACGGGAGGACGGTTGCTGCGCATCCGGAGCTCAAGGAAGGGGCACAGGCTTGCAGTTGTCAGACTTCACTGCGCATGGAAATTACACAAGAATCAGATTCCTGGAAATCTGTATTCTTATTAAATATCTTCCCACCTCCACTCTCAGGTGACTGAGAAACCCCAGCCTTTGCCAAAATCTTCCTAAGGGGTGTCACACATGCATATCACATGGTTGCTTTCAACATCATTTCCAACTGGCCTTCCAAAGGGGTGGGGGTGGGAAGAAAGAAGAGAGGAAGAGAAGAGAGAAGAGAAGAGAAGAGAAGAGAAGAGAAGAGAAGAGAAGAGAAGAGAAGAGAAGAGAAGAGAAGAGAAGAGAAGAGAAGAGAAGAGAAGAGAAGAGAAGAGAAGAGGAGGAAATGAAAGGAAAAGACTTCAAAAGTTTTTTTAAGTCAGACGACAGCTCCAGTGACTATAACCTTTAACCCCCAAAAAGGCCCATTTCAGCTTTCAAGTGTCAATCTACGCGATGGGCCTGATGATCTAACCTTCAGCTCGAAAGAGTCACAGAAAAAGGTCAGAAGGAAACTACGGTACATTGCGGGAAGTTTCTCTGCTGTGGATACTTGAAAGGCAGGAGACTTTCGGAGAGGACAGCGCAGAGAAGTCACTGTCGGCAGTAAATGGCCACTGCTATTAAAATGGCTCACTTGTGCTTCAATTTGGTCTCCTATTGTTAAAATAATAAGAAGGAATCTTTGGAAAACATAGAACTGACCCTCCAATCCTATACTTCAAATCTTTTGACAGCTCCCCAAAGCATGCAGCTGCACCCGTTAGGGTGATAAGGCAGTTGCACACGTTTGTAAACGCTGCCTTGAGCCAAGTGAAGCAGGTGGCACTTGTTGGCCTCATCAAACCCATGTGTCGATATTCCAGCCATGGCCAGGACTGGAATATCCACGCAGCCTTTCCCTACCTGCTTGGTCCAGCACTGAATCTTTGCTCCAAGAAGCAACCCCCAGGATGACAGCTCTGTGAAACGCCTTTGGGACTCAGCACCTTACACTCCCACACCTCACCACAGCCCCTGCTCCCAGCCCCATGCTCCTCACTCCACTCGCATGCACCCACCCCTCACCCCTTCCCCAAGCACTTGAGACATTAACTGGCTGCTCTCACTGTCAGCAGGACCTTTCTTTCTGTTCTCTACTCTTCAACTCCATTCTGTGGAATCTTTGGTTCCATGGAGCCCCACCTGCTCCCTGCTGAAAAAGCTCCTGCCTCCCCACAGCCCGAGTCTCCCCATTACGAATTGAAAGCTTTGGCAGGGCTGAAGGCAGGAGCCGACTAAGGAAATGTATGTTGGCAGTACTGATAGCTTCCACCTGTTAGCTCTTCCCAAGGCCAGGCGTCCCTGAAGGGCCCAGCGTGCATCAACACATGTAATCCTCACAACCTCACTTCCAGGGATTAACAACACTCTTGTCACTTCTTATTATCTCTGTTTTATAGATGAGGAAACTGAAATGTGAGACGTTCCCTTACCCAAAGTCACATGACCAAGAGGTGGCTGCCGCAGGGATTCAGTTCTAGCTCTCAAGCACTGTACTCATTAGAGCAGCAGAAGTGAGTTTGGTTCTAAGGCTGCCTGGTTCAGTAGCTGCCTACCTTACCAAGGGCTCAGCTTCTTTGTATCTCTTCTCTGCACCCTTGGTGAGTTCATTCTGCCCTTGGCCTGGCTTCTGGAGTGTTACCCACTAAGACAGCTACAGTTTGGAGAGTGGGGGTTAAGAGCATTGTCTATGGAACCAGATAGCCCTACTTCCTTCCTTAAGGGGTAGGTAGGTCTGGAAAGTAGGAATAGCTAACACCCCAAATTTACATGTAATGAGCTATGCTCAGGGGTTGAATGAGTTAGTGCCGGAGACAGTTTCTAAGGGCAGAGCTGAAATCTAGACTCGGCCTCGTTGAGGTCTAGAGATTGCCTTCTTAGCCACCCTTCCACGAGACCACAACTGAGCTCAAAGGCACCTTAGGTAAGGTGGACCTTAGGTAAGCCCCACATGTGTGAAGATACAGCAGAGAAGGAATGGGCTGTCCTGTGAGGAGCTCCCCTCCTTCTCTCTTCTGCCTCATGTTTTGCTTACAACATTCTCCTACCCCATCTTTGCCCAGAATACACCTATTCTTTCTTTAAGAACCAGTTTTACCTTCATCTCCTTTGGGAAGACTTCCCTGGTGTCACCCCAGGCTAGGCTCAGTGCCTCTGCCATGTGTCCCTGAGCACGCCACACTGCTGTACACTGATCCAGAGCCAAGGGAAGGCAAGAAGCACGTAGCTTGTCACCAGGTCTCTCCCAGTAACCGGCACAATAGCCAGTGAATACAAGAACCTTACAAAGTGTCTGCCAGACACGCGAGCAGACTGTGCGTCAGCATGCAGGCTTGTCATATCGCGCTGTGGGCTGTCATATTTCCAAAGCCAGATGAGCCACATAGAGGAAAATTTTCTCCTTCAGTCTCCGTCCCTAACCCAGGCTCCCCTTTTGAAAGATGTAGTTGAGGATTGCAGGGCAAAGCACAGTCATGGGTCACACACACCCTCGAGGCTTAAGTGCTTACTCAACCACTTCCTGGCCATAACCTTCAGCAGAGCTGCACCATCTGTAAAGTGGAGTAAAAGCGGACTTTCTCCAAGGTCGGTTATAAGGATGAGATGAGACAGGACAGAAGGCCCGGCACAGAGCAAATGCTCAGGTAAGTGCTGGACCTGGGACCAGTGGGCATGCACACCGGGACAGACCACACAGAAGACGTGACCCACTTGTCACCGGATCTCTGGACCCCCAACAAGGCTCACTGTCATGCACAGCAGGGCGGACTGAGGGCGGGCAAGCTCGGCGGCTGAGCACACGACGCTCCCAGCACGGCTGAGCTAACATGACTGAGATGAGGTCACCGACAGCAGCTCAGAACGCGGGACTCGCCCCAAGCTCTCCAAACAATAAAGGCTAATTTCATATTGAGTTAGGAAAGTATTTCAGGAGTAAAACTTTCATCCATTTTCCTTCTAGGACAGCGTTGGGTAGAGCCACAGAATGCGTTGCTTTATCACTGTACAAGTTAGAAAATATGGCATCCTAGGAGCTGGCACACCTAGATTCTTGTCCTGGATCTGTCAGTGGCTCCGATCCAGGGGAGCCAGGCCCACTCTGGCCTCAGTGAGTCTCAGTGACCTCAAAAGTGCCTCTGAGTTCTGCAACTGCCTCATGGCAGGGTGGGCAAGAAGGCAGCCCTTGGACCCCGAGAGCTGAATCCAGGTTCCAGCCCTGCCCTTAGAAAATGTCTCCTGCCTGAGTCATCGACCCACTGCATGTGAACAGGGAGCTTAGCTGCTTCCGCTTCCCAGCCCCTGCCTATCCCTGTTCTCTCAACTCTTTTGGAGCTCAAAGGAAAGAATTCGCAAAGCTCTGAACCAGACCTGGCACAGGACCACCTAGTGACAGTGGTGGTGCTATTTTGATCTGCTGTCTCTTGGCACTTTTGACAACAACCAAACCTGGGGAAAGCCCCACACACCAAGCACTTCACAGAGATGTTTAAATCCCCTCCGAGTGGGTACATGACAGATGGGGGCCCTCACTGGGCCTTATAACTTTCTGCTTCATTCAGCTTCAAAGTCCCTTCGATCCTAGAATCAAAGGCTTCATCACATTAGGCACACATTGCTACTTATCTGATCATTCCTATCCCCAGCAGGAGCTGATTCTACCTTGAAAAGAAAAAAAAAAAAAGCACCAATACCTATATGCCCATCCACAGCTGAATGGTGGTCCACTCCACCGTAAAGAAGGGCAGACTTGTAGGAAAATGGATGCACCATGAGACCATAATGCTAAGCGAAACAGATCAGACACACAAGTTTAAATACCACATAGTTTCTTGTATGAGAAACCCAAACATCAAATAAATCAAAGAGCACAATAAAAGATAGATGGTGGGAAACAGAAAGATAGATGCTCTTACAAAGGGGAAAGGGACCAAGAGCTGGAAAGAAAAGGGAGGGGGAGGAGGGGAGGAGGATGGGAAAAGAACTGAGATGTGCTCTGTGCATACCTCAGCGTGCGATGGCAAAGGTGCTCACCATCACTGGGACTGTAAACGGGTATTGTCACAAAGTTAAATTTAAAATAGTGTTTTAACATCATGAGTGCTGGGAAAGCGATCAGCGATTCTTTATACCCACTTCTAAGTTGTAGAGTTCTGTTTTGGTTGGAAAAGAGAATTTATGTTCTGCCAACGGTTTAAAACTTGAGTTGCAGAATCCAAGGGACTTGACTATAAACCTGCGTTATCACTCACTGCCCCAGACCCAGAGCAAGTCACTTAATCTTCGTAAGGCTGGGCTCTCTCCTTTGTAAAGTGAGGATTAGAAATAGTACCTACCTCTCAGAGCTGCAGATGGGCTTAACTGTGACCAGGTAGATAAAGCTCTTGGAGCAGTGTTAGCACTCAGTAAGGAGGAGATGCTCAAAAAAAACCCATATTATTACCACTGTAACCAAGAGATACTAGGAGGGCATTAAAATATCAAATGATAAGGTTGTTCAGAGGCCATGAATATTCATCTGGGGACTGTGTTCAGGCAGCTGGTAGACAATAGTCAGCCCTGGACAGCCTGAGTAGTTGCAAATAACTCAGACTCATGGGCGGAGCTTGTCCCAATCACCTCTGAGACCGGCCCACAGTGACAGCACTCTGGCTTCCCTCAAAGCCCTCTCTGGGACCATGCCAGGTCCTTTCTTCCTCTTCTGGCTCCTGACAGAGACAAAGACCCAACTGCAGGCCTTTGAACGTCCAAATCCTTATCATTTTAGGGTCAGGCTGAACTCCTGTGCAACTGTTACCTGCATATCCATCTGGTTGCTTCACTGCGCTCCCATTTACCTTTCATGGTTTAAATTGTCACCTTCTGGCCTTAGTGTAGGCTCCGAGGAACACAATGCCTCTGAATTTACTTATGCTCTGCCTCTGGTAGATGCAACACAGCTTTAGTGAGAGAACCTGGACCTAGTTTTGAGGCCAGCCACCTTGTCAGTGTGCAGTGCAGCTTTGGGAGGTCATATGCTTCTCCTGGCCACAGTCTTCCCTCTCCTGTGAAATGGGGGAGAGGACCATCCAGAGGAGGGCAAAAACCCAAGCCAGGCTACTCCAGGGGTTTCCCAGGGCTTTCTCCAGCAAAGTGAGAGCACAGCTCACTGCTGCTGGACTGCACATGGGGTTTGAGCAGGGACTCTAGGTTCCATGAGGGCTATTGAAAAAGGAGCCAGACCTGAGGATAGTGGAACCCCAGGCTCCATCCCTGATTCCTCCTGTTACAAAAGATAAAAATGCATTTTTCCCTAAAAAAGTTGCCATCTCTGTAGTAACTTCAGATGGATCCAGACCCTCCTCAGATCTAAAACAATGCCTAACCTCCAGTACTTCTTAAAAGGTAAAATATGACAACAGGTAATGAAATCTTTGCACTTGGGACTTCCATCCCCTTAGAGGCTGTCATCAAAATTCCAGGTATCTGAGTGTCATGGGTTTTGTTTCATTTTATTTTGTTTTTAAGAGTTTGCTTTTATGGTATTAGGCCTTGTACATGCTAGATAAGCACTCTACCACTGAGCTCTATCACCAGTCCTTTCTAAGATTTAATTTGGAAACAGGGTCTCACTAAGTTGCGTAGGCTTCCCTCAAACTTATGCTCCTCCTGTCTCAGCCTCTCTAATTACTGAGACTACAGGAACAGGATTCTGTTCCTCTCTTTGCATTCTTATTTTCCTTTTTTTGTCCTTTTGAAATGTCTCACTATGCAGTTCAGGCTGGCCTTGAGCTCACTTTGTAACCCAGGTTGGTCTCGAAGTCACCCTAACCCTCCTGCCTCAGCCTCCCGAGTGCCAGGATTACAGGCATGCGCCATCACGGTTGTCTTGCGTTCCTCTTGCTCCCCCTCAGGAGCCTGTTCTCTTCTTTCTGAGGTGTCACCCTTCCCCAACCTTGACTTCTGGAGCCAGAAATCTAGCTTCTGAACTGACTTTCCCTTTTGGTGAACCATGCACATAAAACCAAAATGAAAATGCAGAGCCCTGATTCAAAATGTATTAAGAATTTCAAGAGACTGGGAGTGTGGTTAGTGGTAGAGCATTTACCCACTATGTAAGAGGCCTTGAGTTCCATCCCCAGTGCTGAAAAAAAAAAAAAAAGAAAAAGCATCAGGAAGATAACAACTAAGCTTTCAAGCACTGTGTCTGGGGGCAGGCAAGTGCCCAGGTCACACAGCCATGAGGCTTGCCTTTACTGTAGGCCATTTCCAACTCAACATGTCTAAAATTAACTTTTAAATCATTTATTTATTTGGTACAGTCTCACCATACAGCTTAGATTCATAATGATCCTCGTGTCTCAGCCTCCCCAGCTAGGGCATGCCCCACCACACCCAGTTTTGTTGACTGGCACTGTGTGCCCAGTGTTCCAGGGTGGGCACAGCACGCAATACCAGAGATCAAACAAACCCTTGCACTTGCTAGTTAGGCACTTAGACTGTCGAACTATCTCCCCACCCCCACAAATCCAAAATTTAATCAGCTTCATCTTAACCCACTGCTGCACACAAATTCCTCATCTTCAGAAGCATCCCTCCTGTCGTTCAGGTTAGAGTCCTTCCCTCCATTCCCACCTCTGACCCCTAACTTCTCCCGACCTGTCTCTCCCTTAGCGAAAACCACATCATCCTTGTAGCAGCCTCCTAACCACAGCCTGCCTCCCGTCTCACACCTACATCCAACGGTTCTCCACTCAGCGAACGGAGCATCCTCCTGAAGTGCAAATCTTCAGTGCAGAGCCCTCAATACAGAGCTAAGGCCTCGGTGATGTGACTTCGCTGCGTCCTCCAGCATCACCGGGACACCAGTGGGTACAACTCCCAGGGGTTCCCTTGTCTTCCTTGAGGTGCTCCGTTCATAAAACTGTGTAACTCCTGTTTGCTGGCCTGGTCCCTCAGGGGCTAGGAAGCTCCTGAGGTTGCCTCTCGGCTCCCTACTGCAGCTCTGAGACTGGCAAGGGGCCTGGCTATTTATATCACTGTAGCCTGGCTGGGGCAGGTAGACACACAGAGAGCATGGCCCGTCAAAAACAGATAAATAGATAAACAAGCTCTGTCCACACAACTTCTTCCAAGTGTCTCTAGAAGAGAGATGAGAGACACCAGCCAGACAGCTGGCACACAGAGCTCCTGCACTCTTGTTTATTGCAAGACACGGAGGTGCACATTTAACTTGGGGCCAGACAGTTGGGTTGTTCAGGACAGCGCTGAGGGAGGCCCGCCCATCCAAGGCAGGGGCGAAGGCGCCTCTAACATCTTGTGTCCTGATAAATTTCCTTTTTATAAAATGAAAAAGGAAAGCAGATCCCTGTATGAGAGGCAACATTTATACTCTCTATGACTTCATTTTCTGGTATCCAGATCATTTAAAAACTTGAAAAAGAACAGGATGTCTTTTCTTTACCCGCATACCTAATTATCAAGAATACTGAAACTGTTTATATCATTTTAGGGGAATAAGATAAGAAAACATCTTAAGAGGAAACATGACCCATACTTTAAGAGCTAGACATCATATGCGGGAAAACATCCTGTATGAGATCAATATCAACAGGGTTCACTGTATTTTAAATAGCGGGATTTAAGTAGGCTTTTATTCATAACGCAATGGACAGTCCTTTGCATTACTCTGAGACCACAAGGGGGACAAAGGGAGAAAGGGAAGTGGTGGCCCAAAAGCACATCTTTCAGATCCTAGATAAAGTGAAATTAAAATGCATTTTTTTTCCAGAAAACCAGACAAATTATAAGTAGAACAATTAGATGATGACAATTCCTCTAGTGGAAATATATGCTGTATGTCTCTTTATAATGGAACTAAAAGGAGCCTGAGTCCCCCCAGTTACACATGGGCTGGTTTAAAGCTAAGCTTTAATTCAGCATGAAAATAATCAAGGAAGGAACAGGGATAGGGATTTTGGTGTCGGTGGAACTGGATGGAACCCACTCTTTTAAGACTACTGAGCTAACTAATACCAGATTTTGACCAGGCAACCACCAGAGAATAAACAGCTCATCCTGAGAAAGCTGGGTTCCAAACCGTGGAGCCATTCTCATTGTCGGAAAATGCAAATATCATTTACGAAACAATTATTACAAGTTATGTCATCTAAGGATAAGCTCAGAGACGTGTTTATTTCTCAGAGGAAAAAAAAAAAATCAGTAGCTTTCACAATTTAGTTTGGACTTTTGAGCCCAAGTTTGCCAAATAACGCTCAGCACCATTTTGCAAGGCTTCAGTTAAAGATTCCATTTTGATTTTAATGGAAAGATCAGTTACATCCACAACCCAGGTGAGCGCTCTGGAATCTACCCTGAGAACAAACAACAAGAAGACTCGAGTCCCAGGAAGTAGTCTGCGATGTACGTGGATATTTCTAATTTACAGGTAGAAAACTCTCCAGTTAAAAAACAGGCTAGCTAATCTATTTAAAACCACGGCTGACATGATAAATGAAACAGAATAAATGTATACAGCAAGTGAGCCTCCGCGGAAACACGGGAGGACCGGAGAGCTTCTGCTGACAGTGACTTTCCCGTCAGTGGTCTGTCTCTCTTGGAGGCAGCTGTCAATCACGGGCCAGCCCGCGCTCCCGGGGGAGTTCATTGTGCCCGCAGACAGTTGTGGAATAACTGCTCCTAGGCGTCGGAGCAGCAGATGGAGTGTATCTGTCAATCATTGTCACTAATTATTAACTTCTGTCACTCAGAGCAAGGCAACATCTCGGCGCCTGATCCGCTGTGATTTGATCTGCCACGCCACCTCAGAGACAGACGGAGCAACCCTTCATTCCGGTCACACGCACGGCACTTTGCTGGGTCAGCCGCTGTGACTCATGTGCGCACCCCTACCGGGCTGGCACAGGTGGGTGTGCACACACACGCCAGCTTCTAGAAGCACAGCCACCTCGAGGGGCCTCCTCAGGGGCCCAGGCCAGGGGCGCCAGCTTCTGCTCATTAATTATTAAAGGAGAATGGTTTTTATCTTGGCCGCTGGCAGAACCAGCTGAAGTAAGAGAAGACCGAGTGGGAGGGTTTCCTTCTTGCACCGCCCTGGGACTGGCGATTATCGGTCAGGTTCACATTGATTATATTCCTATGATCTTTTCTCAACCTTCTGATTTGGGAGCTCGAGATGTCAGCCTGAATAATTAATTAAGGCATCTGTGAGGCATGCTTTGCAAACAGGAGCTATAACCTAAAAGGATATTTGTTCTTCGTGACAAGACTGGGAAGGTGACTTAGGGATCTTCAAGCCCAACCTCCACCAGGGACAATGACGTGCCCAAGGTCACGGAGCCCGCAGCTCTGGTGGCCTGGGCAACCTTGCACCCATGCTAACACATGGGGCATCTTGCACACTGGAGCTGCCCTCCACCAAATAGTCTGGGAAGATCAACAAAGCTTCTTTATGGAGGCTGAGTCAACAAGATCGCTGGCTCTGGAGTCTCTGGAGTAGGCTGTTGGGTGCCCACTGAACGAGTCACTTGCCCTCTGTGGAACATGATCTTCATGTGAAAAGCAAGGACAGTTACAGAGTCTTCCTCTCCAAAGAGTCAATGTGAATATCCGGGGGGCAGCACCTAGGGCAGAGTCTGTGGCATGTTCAAAGCTCCCAGGGAGTACTTGCAATGATTGTCCATGCCAGGCCAGCACTGGGCTGGTCTAATCTCAAAAAGTGAAAGTTGAATTTTTAAGAACCATTGGGAAATGTTTACCTTTTTTTTTTAAAAAAAAAATGTACAAGTGACACGACTGACGGTAGCCAAGCTCTAAGCCTAACAAACCTTGCTCTGGTTTCTATAACTAGGTCCTTGGGGCCCACCTCCATGAATCCAGAAGGATTGGTGGTAAGCCTATCGATCATTTGTGTGGAAATACTGATGTACAGTTGGCTGGGTCTCCTGGAAATCAGTTGAGCTCTTGAGTGACCAAAGCACCCCCTCACTCTGCCGTTCTCATTTGCTTTCACAACACCTTCCATGATGGAAGATGCTTCAGGGAGTTCTAGTCTGAGCCTGATTAAAAACTAAACTAAACTCCAAATCCTGAAACCACAGGATCTGACTGCATTAAAAATATGCACCCTGCTGCTTCCAACACCTGCCAATCAAGGATGCTCTAGGCCACCCAAGATGAAAAGCTGGGACCCCACCATAATCACTGTTCCAGTTACTATAGCTGTGTAACAAATTATCCCAAAGCATTGGCATTGA
The DNA here is from genome assembly GCA_004027165.1 of Ctenomys sociabilis. Lineage (NCBI taxonomy): Eukaryota > Metazoa > Chordata > Mammalia > Rodentia > Ctenomyidae > Ctenomys > Ctenomys sociabilis. Next base: position 52,746 of record PVKA01011379.1, read on the forward strand.
CATTCTTTTATTGCCCTTCTGTAAATTTCAACAGGGAGCAGCAGAGATGGCTTGTCTCTCTCGATGGTCTCTGGGGCCTCATAAACTGGACTCCTAAGTCTCCTCAGGCATCGCTATCTCATCTCAGACTCTTCCTGTGATCATGGCCTCTCAACTCATGGCAGTCAGGCTTCCCAAGTGGCAGCCAGGTTTCCCAGTGTCCATGCAGAGGAGAGGGAGGGAAGTTGCCTTTCACCGCCTATGCCCTAACCTTCAAAGTCACGCCACCTCTATTGTTCTGTCTTCTCTTAATCAAAGGTCAGGCTCGCAATGCAAGAGCACAAATCCAAAGTATAGCCATTTCTGGAGATTAAAATCCACAACACCCTCCTTGGGCAGTGACAGCATCTCCAGAGAAACTCAGGCCTCCAGCTCTGGGAGAAGATAGGGAACTTGGGGGCCTCCATTGAAGACCACAATAGATGGATTTTTTTTTTCCTGGCTCAGGATGCCTTAAGAGCAGGTCTGGTAAGGCATGAGGATCTGGGGATCAAACCAGTGTCCTGAGACTGACTGCTCTGATTCAGCAGGCACTTAAATGACTGAGCTAATGGGCAGGCCCTTGGAAGACTACAATAGGACAGATCTCTGTGGCCCTGATTGGGAGAAGGTAAGGAAAACGCTACCTGACATCAAGTTCAGCTTCTCCTCAGAGTGTGTTCAATTACATGCAATGTTTTTCTTTGCCCAGAGGTTACCCTAACAATTGTTTAGACTGTGGGAGGCCCTCCAGTTCCTGAAATGTACTATCCTCTTTCCTGCCTGGGGCCTTGGCATATTCCATTCCCTCTACAAAGAACATTTCCTGTCTCCTACCCAAATTTTTGCTAAACTGCACTTCATTTTTAGTCTTGACTTTCTTGCTTGTCACTTTAGGGAGCCTCTCCCTCACTATACCCCCCTCCCCACTCAGGTCAGGCCTCCCTGTTTTGTATCTTCTAACACTCTGCAGTTTTCTCTGGTAATCGTTTCTAAATGTCCCTAGGATTGTTTTTTATTTTGTTTAAATTGGGTATGGTAAGGTAACAGATATAGAGACAAATACCCTGAAAGAAGAGCTTGCAACTTACAGTTCTTGGAAGAGTTTACAGCACACTATACAGGGCTAAGTGGTAAAGCACTGGGTTCAAATGACAGAAAGGACCTTGGGGCGGGGGGGTACGGTCCATTGCCTGTGAAGTGGTTTACTCAGTAAGGAACAGGAAATGCAGGGTAGCCCCATGGGGGCACATTTAGGATTGGCTACTTGGACTAATTCCACAGGTTCTGGGGTATAGAGGCAGTGTACTGCTTTGTGTTTAGATGCTCCCCTCTAAAGCCTCAGGCTGCCATAGGTATGGTTGTTCAGATTAAGAGACTGAGGATTGAAGGTGTATGATTACTAAATAAGCCCAGTGATTGATTTGGCACCCACCCTGAGTCAAGTAACCCAGATAGAATATAAAAGGGGCAGAAAGAAGCTGTTATTGTCACTTGTCGCTTATTGCTCAATGCCTTCTGTTTTCTACCTGGCATGAACTGTATCTCCCCTGCTTCTGCCATGCCATTCTGCTTTAGACCCAGCTGATTATGGACTGAAACCTCCACAAACTGGAGTAAACCTTCCCTCCTTTAACTTCGGGTGTTGGGCGTTTTGTCTTGGCAACAAGAAAAGTAACCAAAACGGGTGGTCTCTAGTTGTATCCCTGGTCTTGAGATTACCAAATAAACAGTGGCTTGGTGTTGGAGAATTGAATGAAAGAGGTGGTTAGGAATAGAAGATTTCAACTGATCATTTTGAATATAAAAGATGTGCTATTGGCAAAACACTTACTATCTCCAAGAATTACCTAGAGAGGAGAAAGGATTAGCATTATATCATACAATTGAAAAAAAAAAGCCCAATAAATATAGTAAATGATAGTGTGTTATTTGCCCAAAGTTGATCTTCCCTATGAAGTCTAGACACCATGAGGACAGGAATAGGCTATCTTACCGCCGAACCTCAGGGCCAGCTGGAAAGCACGGCATCAGCCTGGCCACTTGGCAAAGTCACAGGACAGGCTCCAGGTACCTGGGCCTTGTTCAAGGAGGGCACAGGGTCATTTGTTTTTTTTTCTAGGGTTTGTACATATAACCCCTTATGTCCCTTGCCACTAAATATGTATTGCTATATATGTGCAGCAAAAAATGGTATATACTTTCCCGTTTTGTGACCCGAGTATATTCAAGCCCCCTGGCTTTAATATGAAGGCCGAACCTTGGGCTGACACTGCCTAATAGAACTTGGGAACTATAGCCACACACGGCTGTTTAGCACCCAAAATGTGACTAGTACAACTGAGGAATTGTAAGCCGCAGTTTTGTTTAGTTATCTTTAGAAAATAACCACATGTGGCTAGCAGCTACTACATCAGACATCACAGCATCCATCCTCAAACTCAAGCACAGTTCTAAATCCTCAGGTAGAAAAATGACTGAGCTCAAGGACAACCCAATAGGAGACAGGGCCATCTCTGTGCCTCCAGGACCCCTGGGTCCTGACCAGCTTCGAGCATCATTTAAAGAAGAGGAAAGAAGAAATTACAAAGAGTGAGTTCAGAGCCCTTCTCTGCTGATTGCTCCATTCAATACAGCCTTTTCTGAAAATTATATTCAGACTGCTCCTCTCACTAAATATTAGAAAGCCAGAGAGCTGGAAGTCAGCATTAGAAAACCAACAGGCTTTTGCCCAGAGCATCCTTTCCATCATCCGGGCACCTGCACAGAAAGCAGAAAACATCCTGGGCCATTTTTTTTTTTCTTTTAATTCTGAAAGATCTGAATGCCTGAGCCACACTGCAGGTGGTGAAAGGGTTTGCAGAATGTGCTACTGAAGGAATCTGAAAACCCCAGGAAGGGCCATCGGCTTAATCTGGGGCTGACAAGGACTTCAAGCAGAACTAATGGCCCAGCTATATTCCTCATTAGTGGAGTGGGATTTTACCCTTTACCTTATCCTTATCGTGATAGTTTTTTCCCCCTTCTGCTATTGAACAGAAGGAATTTTGTGAGAATGTTAAATTATTTGCCATTTCCGAGAGGAAGGGAATCAATTAAAAAAAGAGAGAGAGGAAAATGAATTTCCTCATCACTTGTGCCGATCATTTAAGATAGGATTTCCCCTATGGGGATACTTGTAAAGAACTGTAGTTCCGGGGCTTTGTTAGAAAGAAAGTTATCTCTAAGTGGTGATTAACATTGCCACCTCCCACCCCTTTCCTGCAAAAGGAGCTTAGAATTCCATCCAATCTCCAGGTTTATGTAGCTTTTCCTACCCCTCCATAGCATAAAACTCAAAATTTGAGGTGTTTAGCAATGGACACCCTTCCCAGAACCTGCCAAGACATCCTCACTGTGTCCTTCAGAAAATATAAATGTATTTCATCTCTTCCACAAACCCTTCGGGAAAAAGCTGTACTCCTTCTGATGTGGCAACCTCTCTCTAACCCATGGGGCAGTATATACCCCAGTACTACACTGCTCTACCTGCACCCTAGTATTTGGCCAAAAGCTTCCATCGAGCCTCTGTATATGCTCTCATAACCTCTGACAACTCAAATCCCTAACAATATTTCTGCTGGAGAAACTTTTATAAAATATTACAATCAATTCAATTGGATTAACGTGTTTGAACTTCTAAGTTCAACACAGTGGAAAACATAATACTTCTCTATTACATCAAGTGTCTGGTCAGATATATATCACAAGAAACTGAAACCAGAGGCACTGGGGGGACCCTGTTTATCCCAACTTAGCAAAAGGGATTATCTGACAGCTGGAAATGAAAAACTACTAATAAACATTATGGTTTATTGAAAAGTTTAAACAATAAGATTAAGGAAACTTCTGCAATATTAAGAAATGTATATTATCCTACTTTACCTTGCTTGGGGAATTCCTCAAGGATTTATTATTCTGTTACACCACCAAAAAAGCCTGTGTTATGTTAAGGGATTCTGCCTTCTTGCCTGCATTCCCTATGAATCTAAAATTAAGAGGCAATCTTTCTTCAGCACATTGTACTTCCCTAAATTAGGTTTGGTTTCCAGAGCAGAATTTGGAAGTCAGTGTTTTGTTCCCCAGGAACCATTGGCCCCTAATAATAAATGCTCTAGAGAAAAGAATCCCCTTTCCTCCAGTGCTTCTGCTGTTGGTGCCAAAATGCATGCATCTGGTACCGATTAAATGCTAGGATGGGAAGCTCCCTGTCCTCCAGAGCCAAGGACCCTACAGAGAATGGCTTGGTTTTTGGACAACCAGGAACAAAAGGTCTCAAGACCAACAAGCTCTTGAGTTGGGTTGTCTGGCCCATAGCAAAGCCCCTGTCCACCTTGATTCCTGCCTTTACAGCTCATCTTTTCCATGGCTACTAATAGTGATCTAGTTCTCTCTCTCTCTGCCTTTCTCTCTCTCTCTCTCTCTCTCTCTCTCTCCCCTTTCCCCCCTTTCTCTGTCCCCCCTCCCTCTCTCCTTCCCCCAACAAGGATATTGGAAGCAGGCCACAATGTTGTCAGGAACGGAAGCTCCAGATGGGGAAACACAGCTCAGAATCCTGCACTGGGAATTGAAGGCACTGATAATGTAACCCAGGTATAAATGTAGCCTGGGAGATGTAATAAGAGCTGGAATGTCGAGACCCCAGACTCACATAACTATGACCTTGATTCAGCTCTTCTGTTCCCACATGACCACCCTGTCCTGTCCCACATCACCCAGAGCATAAAGCTCAGCCCCTCAATCAGCATCTACTGGAAATTCATTCTCACTGAGCATTTGGTGAGTTCTGGTAGAATTTATGAAAATTTGGGCATGACATAGGAGGGAGAAGAGTCACATCAGGGAGTGAAAGGCATGCCACCACTCTGTCCCTCCCCCTCACACACTGAGCACCCCATTCCTGATAAGTAGCACTGGGCATGACACCACTCCAGGGACATTCCCTCTGCCAGGTGACCCTGCCTTTTTTAATTGTTTCTATAACTAGGAAAGAAATCATATGGAGAACTTCCAGGAGATCTAACTAAACATCAGGGTCAGTGAGCTCCCTCCCACGCAGTTTATGGGGTAAAACCTTCAGCTAGGAGTTAAAGGTTTCTCTCTCTTCCACATTGCTGATTGGCAACAGAGATGACAAGCAGTAATCCTAGTGATATGTATGCTAGCCCAGCCTGAATCACAGGACCCCAAACGATAGGAACCTTTTACTAGAAGGGAAGAAGGTAATGCTTGTATTATCTCAACTCCACCTGACTCCTTGAGTAACTTCTAGAAATCTTTGTTATTCCCAGGCCTCACTTTACCACCACTGCAGAATGGGTATCATGTGTCTATATGGCACCGGTTAAACCTTTGCTGGTTGTAGCACATTTAAAATTCTGAAGCGCTAAAACCCAACTACTTTCCTATTCCAGAATATCTTTATCTCTCTAACCTACTGCTGCATGTGTTTAACCCCTATCTTCTCCTTATGATCTAATTATCCAAAGGCCCCAGAGGCAGCCATCAGTTTCCTGAACACACTCTCAGTTGGAGGGGTGAGGGCAGATCTCTGTTCCCCCAGGTTAGCTCATTTAGGGCTTGCTTTAATCCATTATGTTCATGTACGTTGGAAATTTCCCCAAATGCATTTTAATCTCCATCTGCCATTGTAGGGAAATTTTCCCAAATTTTTTTGTTATTACATCTTGTAGTTCTAGAATATAATGTTTAACCACTAAACCTCAAGACAGGACTATACTTCAAACTCTAAATCTTTTTTGGAAATTTCTGCATCATAAATTGTTAGCTACACACCCAACTATGGTTTGCACTGGCATTCAACTATATTCTTTTAGCACAAAGGAATTGACACTCAAACTTGATGTTTTTTAAGCTCACAGGAGATTGTAAGGAAGCCACATTTGGGTTCAAGGAAGGTCATTTCGTTAAAAGGAACATCGCAATGCAACAACACATCCAATTTATCAATGTTGAGGGAAGTAACCAATGAAGCCAAATATAACAGAAATCCAAATGCACAGCAATGTCCACTCACAGTGACATCTGTCCCTGGCCCTGTAGACACAGTCCCCATGTACTATAAACCTTCTAATATGGAAACCTCTAAACACAAGCATGGCCCACACTTTGTGGGAAGATGGGGGTGGGCTGCACAAAAGGATGGAGTCAAAAAGCAGCACCATTCATCTTGCTGAACAGTGTGGAAAATCCTTCCTGCTGCATAGACTTTCCAAGCAAAAAAAGCCGGCTGCTCTCTACAATGCCGTGGATAGCGGGTGATACTGACTAGATGGAGAAACCGGGGCTCTGAGACGCAGTGGTTTGTTGGAGATCACCCTGCGAGGAAGTCACAGAAGTAGGTTCATGCTCAGGTCTATTTACACCTCAAAGCATTTCCCAGTAGTTCCCTAAGGTGTTGTTGCATCCACTGGCTGAGGCCCTGCTGCAGCACCCACACCTCGTGACTGGCAACCTGCTTCTGCTCCTTAGCCAGCTGCAACAAGGGACTCAGTCCCTCCTGAAATAGCCCCACCTCTCATCAGCACCCTACTCTTTATTGTCTGTGTGTCTCCACTCTCTTCTGTCTTTTTTGTATCTGTCAGGTGCCTTCCACCTTGGGTAGAATGATCAAAGGGAAGCCTTTGTTTGACCCAGTGCTTAAAAAATAAAACACCATTGGAAAGATTCATTTAAAACGAGAAAAAGAAAATATTACAGCAACAATCAAGAAACTAGACTGCTCCAAATGCGCTTCCATTTTATTTCTTTAACAAAAACAGGAGCAGGTAAAGGACACGGATGAGACAGAGCCATTGGCACTGCTAATCAGCCTGTGTGCGCCCAGTGGGTCAGGATGGACCACAAGGGAGACGATTCCTAGCCGAGGAAACTTGGGTTCTTATTTCTCATAACCTTACGCTGTGTCTAGATAAAAGCACTGCCGCCAACACAAAGCTGGTGGTTTGGCCAAGCACTGCAGTGGTTTAATTCCATTGGACCAAGGGCTTGGAACTAGTTTTGCTATAATGTCTCCCCCACGCTTACTGTGTGCCACACTCTGTGCTAGGAATCTCTACCTGTCCCTGCCACTCCTAATTACCTGGAAGGGAAGTTCTATTCTTGTCCTTGTCTCAGAGTGGACAGGGACCCTCTGTCATCACTATGCTGTCATCTGCTCATTTGCCACTCTGAACCTCAGTTGCCCTGGGCAATGGAAGAGCTAGGACTTGACCCCAACGGGCCTCAGAGCCTTTGTAGCTGCTCTGCTTCAGTACATCATACCCACAGACAGAGAGTATAAACAGTAATAGCCTAGCAGTACCTTTTTTTTTAGGGCAAAATCAACCAACTAATGGGTTGGGGGAAGAAATCAAACAGAAAGCACAAACTTCCAAATTCATTTTAAAAGCCAGTATAACATTGATACCAAAATTCACAAAGAAAGAGCCCAAAATGAAAATATTTATCTTATTCATGAATAGTGAATAATAATCTAAATAGGTTATTAGCAACAAGAACCTTGTTACACATTAAAAGACTAGCATACCACCAGGCACCGTGGTGCATGCCTGTAATCTCAGCACTTGGGAGGCTGAGGCAGGAAGATTGCCACAAGTTCGAGGCCAGCCTGGACTATTAGTGGGTTCAAGGTCAGCCTGGACTACACAGAGAAACCCTATTTCAAAAAAAGAAGAAAACAGGGCCAGGTAGATGGCTCAGTGGAACAAGCACTTCCCTGGCAAGTGCAAGGGCCTGAGTTCAATCCCCTGTTCTGCAAAAAAAAAAAAAAAAAAAAAAAAAGAAGAAGAAAACTAGCAAACCATAACTAAATAGAGTTCATCCCAGAAATGCAAGAATGGTTCCATTTGGGGAGTTTAATTTACTATAATTCATTGCAACAACAAATCAAGTAGGGACCATATAATCATAGGAAATATGTAGATGCTGGGAAAAATTATATACTTTTAACATTCATTCCAGATGCTATAGTTTGGATAATTGCCACCAAAGGGCCTATGTTACTAGAGACTTGATCACCAGTCCACGGCACAACTGGAAGGTGTTGGTACCTCTAAGATGTGGGGCTTAGTTAGACGTGTTCTGGCCATTCAAGAGTGGCCTTGAAGGAAATGTTTCAACCCTGACCCTGCTTCTTTCTTTCTTTTGCTTCCCAGCTTCCATGAGGAAGGCAGCTTGCTTCATGTGCTCTCTGCCACCATGTGCTGTCTCAGTACAGGACCGAGAGCCATGAGCCACCTTACCATGGACTGAAACCTTTAAAACCATAAGCTAAAATAAAACCTTGCTCTTTTTAAGATGAT
>PVKA01011380.1:7460-37891 GCA_004027165.1 Ctenomys sociabilis
TTTTTTTTTTTTTTTTTTTTTTTTTTTTTTTTTTTTTTTTTTTTTTTTTTTTTTTTTTGGCAAAACCAAGAATTGAACTTAGGCCCTTGCCAGGGAAGTGCTTATTCCACTGAGCCATCTCCCTGGCCCTTTGGCCTAGTCTTCTATTTCTGAGATAAACTTACTTGGTCAAGATTTATTTTCCCTTTTATGTATATCTGAATTCAATTTGCTAATTTTTTAAAAGGAATTTCATAGCTATCTCCAGGAAAGCTGGATATTCATCTCATTTTTTCTGTTGTAATGTTTTTTTTCATAAATCTTAATTTCCAGGTTATATTCTCATAAAATCAGTTTGGAGGTATTCCTTCTTCTCTGTGTATGCAGAACTATGTCTTAGTGAGTAAAATTATTTTTTTCTTTGTTGGTAGAATATACCACCTAATTCTTCTGGGCCTGTCACTTTCTTTGCATGAACACCTTTTATGGTGGGTGTGGGGATCGCAAATTCAATCCAGAGCAGTTTTTGCTATTGATATATTGCTGTGCAACAAATTACCATAACCTTAGCAGCAACCATTTTTTAACATGTAAAAGATTTATTTATTTAGTTAGTTAGTTCAGGGTCTTGCTATGCAGCTCAGACTCACAGTGAGCCTCCTGTCTTAGCCTCTCTAGGACTGGGATTACAAGCATGTACCACTATGTGCAGTTTCAGTGGCCCACTCATCATGTGGGGCCAGCAAAATATGCGGTATCTGGGATCGAAACCGGGTGCTAGCACTCGCCAGGCAGGCACTTCGACCTCTGAGCCATCTCCCAGTCCCCATGGTAGCAATCTTAACAGCACTATCAGCTTAATACAACACACACCTGCTATCTCCCAGTTTCTTTCGGTCAGGAGTCCAGGTGTGGCTTAGCTGTACTCTCAACTTCAGGATCTCTCACTAAAGTGACACTGAGATGTTGGTCAGGACTAGGATTTCATCTGTGGATCCATTGGGAAAAGATCTGTTTTGGAGGTCAGTTAGCGGGACCCACGTCCCTTGGAGATAGATGGGTCTCTCTTCTGTGCCTAATTTAGTGTTGGTTCCTTGTCATTTGAGCCTTTCTACATGACAAATTCAACAAAGTTAGCAAGGGAGTTTGTGGGGAGAATCAGTTGGCAAGACGGAAGTTACCATTGTACATAACTGGCAAGTGGCATTTGGTCATGTTGGCATTATCTTGCTATAAGAAACAAATCACAAGTCGCATCTTCTTTGAAAAGAGGGCAATTTCATAAGAGCATGAATAATAAGAAGAACAGGATGGCCAGATAGCTCAGTGGATTGAAGTGCCTGCTTAGGCAGACACAGGGACCAGGGTTCAATCCCTGGGGTCCAGCCCTGCCTCTAGGGTGCATTGAGATGGCAACTGAGACTGGGTGTGGTGGTGCGTGCTTGTAATCCTAGTACTTGGGAGGATCACTACTAGTCCAATCTGTGTAGTGAGACCCTGTACTAAATACATTAATAATAATAATAAGAAGAAGGAATAATAGTTAGATAATTATGTTTGTGTACTTCAGAGATACAGGGCTACTTAGACTTTGTGTTTATTCTCACATCAATTTTGATAAATTGGATTTTTCAAGGAATTTTTCCATTTTCCCTTACCTGTCATAGTTGTTCATAGCATTTCTTTCCTCACCTTTTAAAATATTTGTCAAGCACTGTCCATTTTTCATTCTTCAGACTTTTTTTTACTCTAGTAGCTCCCACCCGAGCTACTTCGGCTCCCATTTTTCATTCTTGATATTAATGATTTCCATTTTCCCTAATTTTTTCTTCATTAGTATTACCGGGGTTCATCAATTTTATGAATCTTTTCAAAGAATCAACTTCTGCTTTTGTTGATTCTTTTCATATTTTATCCATTTTTATAGTTCACTGATTTTCTCTTACTGCATCATTTCTTCTATTTAATTTTAGTTTAATTTGCCCTTATTTTCTAACTCATTAGAGAAGCTTAGATCACTGATTCCAAACTTTTTTCTTAATATAAGAAAATATTTTAAAGTGCCCGCATAAGCAGAGGCAGGGACCGGTGGGGACACTGAGAGGGTGACTGAGACTGGGCGCGGTGGCTTATGTCTGTGATTGCAGCACTTGGGAGGCTGAAAACAGGAGAATCACTACGAGTCTGATCTGTGTATTGAGATCCTGTAGACCCTGTGCTAAATACATTTAAAAAAAGGAAATATTTTACAATTAGACAACCTTGAGGTGATGTTACCTACCATAGCCCCTCTGATGGGTTTATATAGAGCCATGCTCCACCTAAGAAAGAAGTCTTTTCTTGTCCAGTGGCCTTAATAAATCCACCTTTTCTATTTAATACATTTTATCTCTCTTCATGTGCACATTTTAACATCTCTGGCAAATGGAAGAGTCGTAAGCTGAGCATCTTACAGTTCCTGCAGCCACGCAGAGGCAGGGAACAGTCATCGCTGCCCAGGTGTGCACAGACTTGGAGAAGGCTGCTCCTGTTGCCATCATCGAACTTGAGTCACGGGCATTTTGGGCACCTGTGTTAAATTCAAATGTTGAAATACTGTAGATGATTACATTATGATCCAGCACTGAAACCTAGGAATAGTATGTATTCGAAAAGGCAGCAAAATTTAACATTGGTGGAACAAATGTTATGGAAGGAATGATCATAATTCAGTGTTTTCTTTCAAAGCAGCAGGCATTTTATTTCATTTATATTTTGCTTTTATATATACATAATTATAATACAGGAGAAAACTGTGTCTAAATCATAGCAAAAATGAAAATTCTAAGTGATGAAAAGCATTGAGTCATACTTTTGTTGGCAGTGTTCTCTATTTTCTGTTGTATCTTGCAGTTGACAATGTGCTTTATTTAAAGAAATGTAAGTAGCTCATTTAACTTTCACATAAAATACCATGAAGTTGTTATTCTTCACTTCTAGAGATGAGAATAGTGAAACAAGGGAGACAAACCTGCTGAAGGTCATGGAGCTCATAGGTGGCAGAGTTGGGATGGGTGCACGGGAGCTTGTGCCCTTCGTTATGTTGCCTTGGTACATGAGGGCAGGGCAGGGCAGGGCAGGGTGGGCAGGGCTGTTGCCCTTTGGAGATCTTCATCAACTGAAATTACGGGATATTTCCAGTTGACTACTCACCTTATCCCTCTCCTCCTTTTTTATTAGTTCTCTGCCATCCACAGAGAAAGCCAAAGTTCCTTAAAATTCAGAACTTTCCATTATTTAACCTCAGTCTCCCTCAAGCTTTGCCTAACTCACGCAACATAGAACACCAACAGCAGCAAACCACTGCCTCACACACTCCTGCACTCGCAGGTCCATTTCTAAGTTGTTTCTGACTTACCCTTATTTATTTATTTATTTATTTTGCATATTTAATGGATCCTCTGCATTCTTTTTTTTTTTTCAAGAGGGAAGAAGTGATAACATTTATTTGTCTTTTCATTGACAAACATAATACATGCCTCATTTATTTATTTATTTATTTAATTTTTCATAATGAAGTTTTCAAATTTTTTTATTTTATTGAACTACAAATGTCAATCAGACAGTTTCAAGACACCTTAACAAGACAGATTCGATAAATTAATACATTGCAAACTGTTTTCATAATGTTTTGGTATTGTACAAGGTATATACATGATATTATATTTACAGATATTATTTTAGCAGATATCTCTTATCAGTGAATTAAGAGTGCAGCTGCTTACTTATCTTATTTTTTATACCTGAATTATATCAAAAATTCAATAATTATTTTCCTAGTGGATGACCGTAGTACTAGAAGTAGACATAATATCCTGTCCAACCACCATTAGTGCAGATCTTGCCTCTCATAGAATTATGTAGAAGCACAGCGTTATCTATCCCAACTGTACTGTCTATACACACACATCATGATTTTTTCTTTCTACACCCCTTCTTTTGTCTACACTTGTCAAAGGTGGGCACTCCATTGACATTCAACTAACTTAGGTGCTTGAACTTGACACCACAGTCCAACACAGTTCAGCATTCTACAACAATAGTGAATTATTCAAATAAATTGTCGACCATAGCCATTTACAGCTCAGCTTAATATTATGGCCCCACGATGTATACTTCATTTCCATACTTTTCTGCTGGATGGTTAAGACCTAGATAGAGCAAGACTTATATACCAACACATGAACTTTATATTTCCTATGTGGTCAGTGAAGTCCTCTCAGGGTTTATCTTGTAGTCCTGTACATTAATCTGTAGATCCTTTGTCTGTGTCATCCATGTGGATGAGTCACAGCCAATGCTTGACCAGTTTGCTCTCTGTGAGAGCCTGAGAGAACGTTTTCTCTTCATGTGACTCTCCCCAGGCACACTATAGAACTTCAATCTCTTTCCCCTGTTGCTCCATATTCTCCTTGTTCAGAAAATTTGGAGCTCACCTGAGTTTCATGATATTGCAGTACAGGTTCTCCTATGTCCTGAGTCTTCGCTGACCTTGAAAGGCTAGGGCCAAAATGTTGGCTAGCCTTGTGGCTCTTCTATTTCTCCAACTCTGACTTGTGATCTTAGGTTGTTAACCATCCAGAAGAAAAGCTGATTCGTATCCTGTAGCATATGCCATTCACTTTGCCTTATCTGACTCAATTGATTTTACTTGTTGTACATTTCCTTTTGTATTTCTGCTTGTTATACTAGGGAGACTATACGATATTTACACATGTGTGTCTGGTTTATTTCATATATGAGTATATGTTCAAGTGGCATCCACTTCAGTATAAATGCTTCAAACTTATCATTCTTAATAGCTGAGTAATACTCCATTATATAGAAATACCACATCTTTTCCAACCATTCCTCATGTGATGGACATCTTGGTTGTTTCCAAGATTTTGCTATCGCACATTGTGCTGCTATAAACATAGGTACACATATATCTCTATGATACAATGTATCCAGTTCCTTTGGGAAAATTTCCAGTAGGGGGATAGCCGGCTTGAATGGGATTTCTAGTCCTACTGTTTTGAGGAGTCTCCATACTGACCTCCACAATGGTTGTACCAGTCTACATTCCCACCAGCAGTGGAGAAGTGTTCCCTTTTCCCTACAACCTCTCCAACATTTGTTGTTGGTTTATTTCCTTATGATAGCCATTCTTTCTGGATCCTCTGCATTCTTGAAAGACAGGCAATTTGGATAGTAAATCACCCTCCCTCGTGCAGCGTGTTACTCCCTCTGGTTTTCTCTTACCTGAGATGATTCATATAAATCCTATGCAGAGAACAGTTGAGGTGGAGGCTCAGCTGCTCTCTCTCTGGAAGGCTTGCCTGGAGGGTTGTTTCTTTGCTAGTCAGTGGGAGACTTGGATGTCAGGAACACTCTGGGTTCATCTCCTCCCACAGCCGATAATGGCAACTGAATGGTTTATGCATATGAAATGTTTTATAACAACTCTTGTTTTCTTCTAACAGCTTTGAATTTTGGCACCTCCTAGATAAGGACTTCTACACAGATTATCCTTTGAGTACAGCTGGGGTTGTAAGTCTCTAACAAGTCTCTCTGTTATAAATTTGAATGCATTTCTTCACATGCACTGGTGCAGCAAGTGCTGTGTGACTCAGTCGGAAGAGACTGTTCTGAGCCTGATTCCTCCTACATTTTGCCTCATGTTCTTTTTCCCCTCATAAATCATAGCTGTGAATATATGTGGCTTTCCATACATTTTGGTACTTGAGGCATCAGACTTTGGAGGCAGTCTATAGGTACCTCTGTCTACCAGTAACTATTTCCTTCACCTATTCTCCCTTGTTTTCCTAGGTAATTTTTTCAGGAAGCAGCCTCTGAACCTTTCCACATCATCCTGTTATGCTTGATATTCTCCTCGGGGCTACCATGTTACCCTGGGGCAGTTTCCATCATTACATGTAGCTCATCATTTTATAATTTTAGGGATGTTGTTTTCTACTTCTACTAAACCATGAGTTTCTTGAGGATGGAAACTGCCTTAGATTCATCTTTGTATCTGAGTACCTGTAACACAGGAATGGCTAATTAATATTTGTTAAATAAGTGGACATGTTGGTCAGTTCAAGGTTGTCTTCTGATTGCAGGAGACTGCAATTAAAATAGTAATAAAGACAGAAATTTGGATTGGATTTTGAGACTCTCTTTTTTTTCTTTTATTATGTAAAGAAAACCCTTGTCCACATATGTAGTTATTGAGTCATTAAATTATTTTCAAATTTACTAGATACTCAAATATCATCTAATATGTATCTATATTAGACTGGACTTTGGAGCTTAATTACAGAAAAGTAGAGAAATTAGGTATAAGACTTCAGTTTTGCCATTGTGTAAAATGATGCAAAGAAAAGCTGGTCTTTCTTCTTAATTTATAATCATGACAAGAAATGAAGCAGTCCAGGTTGATGTCTTGAAACAATGTGCTATGCAAGTCTAAGTATTTCTTCAAGTAAGGTATGCTCACTAATTCCAAATAAAATGTATTTATTTTCTTGTTTGGATTATTTGCTAGTTATAAATGTATATACTTGTTCTGCTAAAATTCATTTCTTTACGCATCTGTGAAGATGGTATTTAGATTTATTTCTTCCCCTCCCTCATGTGCTTGCCAATGCCTTTCTTTTCCTCCATGGTTGTACAATCAGCCTGCTATTTTTAATACTGCTTTTCTGACAAAACCAAGTCTAAGCTTTAATAGATACATTTCATATCTGGGAAGCTGCCTCAGTGATTCACTTTGCTATGAACTGAATATATTACATATCTTTTTGATTGTTCTTCCTCTTTAAAAGGATATTTGGTTTCTTGAGGAGTGATTTTTCAAGTTAAAATTAGAACTAGGAAAAGATATGATCCTTTTGGGGGTGGAAATTTTTGTACTATAAGGAGTTGTTGGTAATTGGGGATAGAAATAATTTCGGCTAAACTCAGCCAACGTTGTAATTATATCTCATATTTCCTATTCATGATGTGGATGAATACATGGCTGGTGTGGAACTGATCCACGTCGGTATCATCAGTCTGTGGGCACTTAAGCAGATGACAGACTATTCAAAACCCCTCTTGTAAACTCTCCCTTAGTCATTAATATCAATCACTATCTGATCCTGGAGGAAAGAATGTACAGCGCCCTGTTCTGGGCCACGTAAGGCTCATGGAATTACGCTGATTTGGAGCTGATAAGCTCTTCTCCTCATTTTGGATTCTATTCCAATTTTGCCTTACTCATACATGATCATAACACATACTGTGTGTGATACATGGGAATATTTTGATTATCAATTAGTTTAGTATTATGAATGACATATATCAAAAGTAGAAAGTCCAGATTCAAGGCTGAGTACTTCAGAAACTTCTTAAAGAATTTCCTGAGAGACTCTTTCTTAAGAAACCAGTGTTCAAAGTTTTGCATTATTTAAGCCATATTTACTATTTAGCAAGATAAAAAATCAATGTCTTAAGTCTGTCGTCTGTTCACTAGAGGCGAAAATCTACTCTAAATGATAGAACTGCAGACCGAAAGAATTGAGCACCTCATTTTCTGAGGTATTTTTCTTCTTCCCTCTCTCAATTATGGAACCATAAATTATCTGTTTTCTAGTTATTTTATCTGTTTAAAATTGTAAGCTCTGCACATTTTAAATTTTGAAGTAGTTTAGAATTTTTGTTCTTTTACTAGATCTATGCATTGGCCCGTACTTTCATTTTATGAATCTACCTCAAGCTATTGGAATATTCCTAAGCATTATAACTTAGAGGGCCAGCCAAATAGCTCAGCAGATTAAGCATCTGCAAGCGGGCACAGGAGCCGGGGATTCAACCCCTGGGGCATGCTGAGATGGCAACTGAGACTGGGCATGGTGGTGCTTGGCTGTAATCCCAGCTCTTGGGAAGCTGTAAACAGGTGGGTTACTATGAGTCCAATCTAGCAGTGAGACCCTGAACACCCTAGAAATCCTTCCCTAAAATACTAAAAAAGAAGTATTATAACTTAGTATAATATTTTTAGCAGTATTTGTTCTGATAGAGTTTCTATTTCTTACTCTTGCACTTATTTCTAAGTCCTAACTTCAAAATGTTTGCTTTACAAAACAATCTCAACTTGCTCAAATTTTATTGCAAGACTACCACACAGTATTTTTTAAAAAGTCAGAACAAAACTAAATCACACTTACACACTGTGTGGCAAAAAGGACACAGTGCAGTGGTTGGAGGATGCCATCCTTCTGCGACCTCACCTCCTCTGTTTCGTCTCACATTGCTGTCACTCAACTCTACAAAGAAGCATGAACAAAGACCTATTCTATCATCATAGCTTCCTCTGGTACAGGAAAACAGCTCAAGGTTCCACATCTTAGTGTGAAAATAACCATTGGAAAAACAAAAGAATCAAAATGAGGCTAACTCACACTTGGAGAAATATTTTAGCAACAAAGTTCAAACTACATTATTAATAGGAAGCTGATTTATTTCTCGTCTTAAAAAATGACCTGTGAACTAACACAGACCGTTCTAATTATAATTGAGTCCAGCCCCAAGATTTCCTATTTCTGGCCTTTACATTTCAGATTTCTTATCAGAATTCCAATCCTCTGAGGCACACTGTGGGCACTGACAACTCTGGGAAACTGGACAATGTTTGAACATACACAATGATTTATGCTTGCTCTAACTGAGATAGCTTTGAATTAAAAGTTAACTTATAAGAAAGATTACCTATTTTAAAAGAATAGCCTAAATAGTCACATTGTAAAGGACACTCTGGCTTGCTTGATAATCATCATTTTCCACTATTGCAATATATTTATAAGTGTTGAAAAAAAGCAACAGTGAAAGATTAGCTGAAATATAGAGACATGCATCTATTGTTAAGGTAGCCGATTTATTATTTTTCACCACTTGTCTTATTAACATACATCTTATGTTACATGTAGCTTTAATCTCCTTTATTAAGGCTAGCTGAAAGATCCTGTCATTATTTACTGTTTCAGTGCCTCAGGTTCCGTATTTTGTTCTGAATTTTCTATGCCAACTTCTTTTGACATAAAAGTGAAATGCTGTTCGGGTAGATGTGCGAATGGGTCTAGGGTGGGTGTTTTATATGAAACAATCCCAGAAAATCAGTTGTGTGAGCAAATTCTATCTCCAGGCCAAATAACACTTTCGCAGCAAATGACATCCCACTGTAAATGTTCTCTTATCATGGCTTTCTCTGGGCTAATGTGGTCCTTTCTCATGGCTCCCTCCTTCCATACCTTCCAACTCCAATAAAACTAGCAATGCTATTGTGTAAATGGAGAAACACTCACATTTCTCCTTTCCAGAGGTGCTTTCATCGGAAGGGTACTACACCACAAACTGTTTTATCACTTCACCGCAGCTTCAGCAAAGAAGAAAGAGTTAACTTCCCTGTCTGCAACTGATCCGTGCTTAAGCAGTTCACTAGGGCATCATGGTTATAAATGTGATAGAGTATCCCAGGAGCCTGGCGTGATTTTATACTATTTTTCATAAATAAGTAAAAATGCATCAGAAGGCTTTCCCACTTCCCAAGAAATGCGCAATTAAAGAAAATGGAGAAAGACAAGACCTCGGATGTGGGACTCTGGCTTCAGTCCTGTGCAGAAAAATGTATTCACTGTTTTTTTTTTTTTTTTCTTTATTTTTGGTTCCCTCCAACCTCTGATTGAGTAATGACAATAGTTCAGTGGCAAAGCTTATGGAAAGAAAATAATGCCCCAGAGCACATCAGTAGTAAAAGTAATTAGTTCATTGTTAACATCAGGGTGCTGTTAACAAGCACACAGGCCCTGCTCTCTGGCTAAGCGGCTGCGCATTATGATAGTCAATCCTGAAATAAAAATTATTTTGTGCAGAAGGAAGGAGAACGGGGGAACGGGGATGGTGTGCTTGGAAAAAGACTAAATCTGCGGGTCGGGGATATTTTTCAAAAGCATAATCAGAATCTGCACATGCAGCCTTGCTTCCCATATCTGGTCATTATGCACCACATGTGTATTCAAAGCAGGCATGCTTATGAGAAACAGAGACTCCGAGAGAGAGAGAGAGGGAGAAGTAGCGAGCTGGCGGGAGCAGAGACTGAGTGAAAACCATTATTATACACAGCACCTAGGGAACACAAGATCTAATTGGAGCATCAATAACTGAAACCCCCATTTTAAATATTCTGCTCTATTAATTCTTCAGGTTAATAAAAGCTGCCCACATGATGATATTTTTGGGATATAGATATTCAGAGTTGGATTACTTTTGACAAGAGCGTAAGGAATCTATTCAAAGCTGATTTTTTCCCCCTTTTGTTCACTGAGGACCTGCAGAATCTAAGATAAAAATGGCAGTTGTCCTGAGGGCACCCTGAGGAATGTCATTAAAATCGGAATTTGATCCTCTTTTCATGGTTACTTGGGATAATCAAGCACAGGAAACCTGAAAACTCGTCGATTTTCCAAAATATGACGTGCCCTTGCCTTTGTCAGCATGGCTGCCATATCTCAGCCCTGGCTATTTCAAAATCCCTTTAGATGTCACTCTGTCTTCAAGAATGCGCGCTGCCGATCTTGCATGAGAGACAAGAGGCTCGGGGCTTCCTGTCGGAGCCCTTGGTCCTTCGAAGCTCTTGCATCTCCGTTTCCCATCAAAGAGAAATTCCCTCCCAGTCTTCCAGTAAAAGGCCAGTAAAAGGCTTGTGTTTTCAAAGAAACAAAGCAATTTGCTAATTGTAATTAATGTCATCTGAGAAGCGTTTTCAATCTACTCGTTCATGCATTCCAGGTAATGGGTTCCTTTGGTTTTTAAAGCTGCAATGACTAGTAGATGATAGGACCACAGAGAACGTGTGAGATAATTCGTTACCATATAAAATTATATGGCTTGTTATTGTCCATTTGTTTTGGTTTCCTTGCTTTGGTTTTGGAATTTAATTTCAACTAATAAAGGCTTTCCTCATTGTATTGTTCAGAATTATCCCAAGTCGGAGATCCCATAAAATTAGAAGTATGCCCAACTTGAGTTGCCAGGAAAATGAAATGTGCATTTTGTAAGGAAATGCCCCAGAACTGAAGTTTTCCTTTTAACTAATAAATTCCTAAATGAATTTGTGAACTGAGATCTCTTCCCACCTTCTACTCAAACACTTGTTTTTCAAGGATTAATGGCAAAGAGAGTCTCCATTCCAGAGTCCTGGGTATAACCTTGACTTGAGAGATCTTGGAATATTCCCAGCAGTGAGAACAGCTTTTCATGAGGGCAAAACTGTAACCTCAGGGCAAATGGGAAGTTTTTCCAAGAGGAAGGAAGACATGTGGGTTAGCTATTTCCCACATGCCTTAAAACTAACTGTTCTTTCTTTATAAAAAAATAACAAAAGTGATTTGGCTGTCGAATGTCACCTGCTCACTAAAGCCAGCTGCATTTTGATAGATGTTGCCTGTTGTGAATGTTGTCAGTTCAAGATGGTGCAAGAGAAAGCCATGTGCCTGGCCAGGGTATACTATGGAGTGAAAGCAATTTAGCATTGCTGCCAGGTCTAGGAAATTCTTGCTCTGCTTTGGTCTTAGACTTGGGATATTCCTTTGTATATGTAGAATTTTACTTATGGGACTTTGGTAGCGTAAAGCTATTGTTTAACAGCATAAGCCAACTTTATGAGTCTGATTTTAGTCTACTGCATGCCACATAATAAAATTTATCTTTGACAGAGGTACAAAATTAGACTCATTTCTTTAAGCCCTTTCATTCTACAGCAGTAGCTTTTGAGAACTTCTTGTTAGACAGTTGGTCCAGTTCTCATGGTAAATAATGTGACATTGAGAGGGCAAGGTGTTGTGTAAGTCTTTTGTATTAATTTTTGTTATTCACCAGTGTAACTATTTCATGCAAGCTAATCTATTTGTCTTTTACCTTGCTTCTGTGGCTTTGCACTTGGTTTTTGTCCCAGTTGGATATATTTCTTTTCATTCCACCTCTACATGTCCTATGCTGTCTTGAAAACTAGCTCTAAAATTGACTCCTGCTGATAGTGTTCCCTGTTACATTCAGTGTGACAAGGATAATTCTTGTGTGCTTGTTTGCATTTTGTCAGTGGTACAGTAGTGTCTCTTCTTATTTATTGCCCATCATTGCAGGAACTTGGTCTGTTGTGGATCAGGGAGGTGTCCACAAATCCCAAAGGAGTGTCCCATTACTGTGCTTTCTATTGCCAGTTATAGGTCTTAGCTTGGTCCTACAGTGGACAAGTGAACCCTCTGGTTGGGATTTGGCTTTTCACAATCCCCTTTCTCTTGTGTGTGTACAATTGAAGACACCATTTCTCCACTGCTTTGGTCCCTAGGGTGCTTAATATACAGCCTTGTTCTTTAGTTCAGCAAAGTGGTACTGAGCTTTTCCTATATACCAAATACTTAAGGAAATATATTGAATGTGAAGATATGCCACTCTGTTTTTTTTTGATATGGGGTCTCAGACTCACAATGATCCCCCTGCCTCAGCCTTCTAGTGCTGAGATTACAGGCTTGTCTTTCGGGGTCAGCACAGTGCATCTGGTGTTTTGGGGCCTGTCAGGCACATGGTACTGGGGACTGAACTCAGAACCTGCACTTGCCAGGCAGCTGTTTATGCCGCTGAGCTATCACCCCAGCCCCTATGCCACATTTCTGAGACAGCATAATAATTACAAAGCTTTTGTGTCTAAACAATGGTGATTAAGTATTGGAAATTTCATATTGGAGGGTCATATTGAGCCTCGCCTTTATTTTAGTAAATAAAATTTTATTGGTACATAGCTTAGCTCATTCATTTATATACTTTCTGGTTGATTTTGTGCTAGCATCATATAGTTTTGAAAGAGAACTTTTGTTTTTGGTATTTAGTACAGGGTCTACACAGATCAGTAGCGATTCTACTAATTTGTAGTGATTCTCCTGTTTTCGGCTTCCCAAGTGCTGGGATTATAGCCCGCACCACATGTCAGTCTCAGTTGCCATCTCAGCAGTTCACTGAGCTATCTAGCCGGCCCCTGAAAGGGAACTTTTGAGCTACAAGAGTTGAATATTTATTATCTGGCCCTTCATAGGAAAATGTTGGTGAACTCTGGCTTACATCTTCAGGAAGACTAGTGGAAAAATCAACCAGATAAACTGTAAGTAGATAGATCACACCAATATAGTACTAAACAACTTAAAAAGGAGCAAATATATGGAGACTTGCACTTTCAGGGAGAAAAACAAAACAAAACGAAAAACACCAAGCCTACAAGATTGCAATCACTATTCTTCAAACTGATTTAGAACTTTACATTTACCCTGAGCAGTTCATACAACTTCCTCTGGAGTAGTCGTTTTATTTAGTGATTCAACAAATACTTGTTGATGTCTTGCCCTGTTCCAGGCAGCGATGTGTGTGTTCAGTGATAAGCTGAATGGGAGTATGTACATTAATCCTCTCACTTATATGAGAAAACCGAGTTTCAGCAGTAACCGATATAGTCAGGACTGGAACCCAAATCTGCTGACTTTATATCTATTGCATTTAAAGCTGTAGTTATCACTGTAGAAGACACAGCTTTCAAAATCTTATATGAATTTGTTATGAATATCACTTTTCTCTCCAATGGTAACTTTATTGGTCAGTGGTACTTGTTTTTCTTCATAAGTGCTCAAATATATGATAATCGAAGAGGTAAGTACTATAACAATGATGACTTATAAGAAAATAATCTTGCAACCTCAATTTCCCTGTCTGTACAATAAAGGTAAAACATGTCTTGGTTTTTGCCTCTAAAAGGTAATCTTTCATGGCACTGTGTGTTGTTACTATAAATCAAAGATTGGAACATCTTAGGGTTAAAATTTCTATTTTAACTCCTTAAGGAATCTTCCCCTGCCATGAGCTCTTCATACATGGTACACAAAAAATGCTCACAAAGTTGTTATGGCCAAGCCCCATGTCTCCCTTTTCAGGTTGTAATCCAGCTTGCTCAACTCTGAGTTGCACATTGTAGAAATGCAAACAAACAATGCTTGCTGGCTCAACAGTTATGGTGAGAACTTATTGACTTGAAATATGTCAAAGCATTAGCAGTGTGTCCACTTTGTTCTAAGGAGTGAGATACACCAGTCTCCTTTTTTCATCAATATCCTCCTAAATATATAGGCCAAGTCAGGGTACTATTACTATAATAATAGAGAACAAAAAAAGTTATAAAACTTTAAGGAGGAGAGTAGCTCCTCTCTTGTTCTTTTCTTCTTTCTTCTTTTTCCATTTATGTATTTGGTACAGTGTCTTACTCTGTAGCTCAGAGCTTTCTGCTTTCATCCTCCCCAGCGCTGGGATTACAGGCCTGCACCACCAAGCCCCCAGACTTGGTCACTGGCTCAGTGTGCCCTAGGGGAGGGGCCAGTGCAGCATGCAGGACCAGGGATTGAACCCAGGTCCCTGTGCTTGGCAAAGCAGGTGCTTAGTCTGCTGAGCTATCTCTCTGGCCTCCTCTCTTCTCTAACCAGGCATGTGGTAAAAATGATCATACTTTCCAAGGCAACATGCTTGATGGAAATGGCAGGAAAGTCTGTGTGATGAAAACCTGTTAACACCCGCCATCAAAACTTCTTGTTTCTTTGCCTTGGTTTTAAATTCAAAGACAAGAGATTCCCTTTATCAGTGAAGTCAGCAGGTGCGATTAGACAAATTACACATAAACACAATATGGACATGTCAGGTGATTATTCTAGTAACTTGGGGGAGCTATTTCAGCAATAAAGGTGACACTCTGATCTCCTTTTAATTCTGAAGTCTAAATTTCTTTAGTGCCAGTCTGCTTTAAAATCAGATGACACTGCTGCTGGCTGTCATTCCAGGATGCTAGTGAAAGCCGTAAGCATTTAATGATTCAGGGGTGTGTTTCCAGCAAGGGGAAGCACTGTCTTGTGTTAACAGTGTCAGAGTGAGGGAGACTTGAAGGCACAGAAGACTGTGTTTATGCAGGTGTTCTTTCATGTCGGGTGCTTGCTTTTGATTAAGATGTATGATTGAGTTACTGAATATGACATTTGTTGAGACAGAAGATTGCCATGGTGAACTGCAAGAGGAAAGGATGAGGTCCTGGATGAAGTGTGAAGGAAAGTTACGTGCATTCATGTCTTGTTTATTTAATTTAGAAGTCAGAGATAAAATTAATTTATTTTGTTTTTTAGCTTGTTAACCAAACTATCTTAAAAATGTGCCGTCTGATACATAACCAGAATATGTCAAAATGGACTTTTTTTTTTTTAAGGCAAGTCCTTTATTTTTAGCTATTTATTTAATTTTTCTGTATTTCTTAGGGAAAGGTCGACAGGGTGTTCAGAGTCTCACTAGTAGATCGGACACGTAGTGATCCACCTGTTGTCAGCCTCCCAACGACTGGGATTACAGGCCCGTGCCACCAGGCCCAGTCTCAGTTGCCATCTCAGAGCACCCGGGGGTAGGGCTGGCATTGCAGGCTCAGGGATCAAACCCCCGGCCCCTGTGCCCGCTTGCAGGTGCTTTACTCTGCTGAGCAATTTGGCAAGCTCAGAGCGGACTTTGACAGGTAGCTTAAAGTCAGTTTTAGTTAGATACAACCGTCTGGGGGATGCGGGGTGTGAGCTGGGAGGATCGAAATGCTGCATAAGCTGCTTCCATTCTGTTTATAGCCAGAGGATGCCAGCGCAATAGGGAAAGGCCAGGTTTTTCATAAAGTTTTAATATTTCAAAGGAAAGTCCATTTTTCTCCCTGTTAGTTTTGTGAACCATTGGGAATGCAAACCAAAACCCAGCATCTCTGAACGTAGAAATTAAAAAATGAAATGGACTATGAACTGAAGCTGAAGAATCTAATTTAACTGTTGCAGTTAATATGGTGAGAAAACCCTCAAAACCAGGGGTGCTTAAAGCGCAGAACATAAAGCCATGTCTGAGGTTGAATTTGCTAAATAGCACCTGGATCTGGGCACCTGAAAGCGATGCTAACATTCACAAGGAGGGCTTGAAATCCTCCCAGACTAAGCATCCTGCATCCACACTCTGTCCTCTCACTGTACACTTGTTCTTTTGTCGTGCTGGGCACATTCCTGATTCCATTTTAGAGATGGAGAGAAAGGACAGAGAATTTTTAGAAGGTGCTAATACAGGCACCGGCAGCGGCCTATCCAGAAAAGCAAACCCGGGTCTTCTTGCTCCCGGACTGGGGCTGTAGTCACTAAAACCAAATTTCTACTTGCGTCTCCCTGCTATATCCATTTGCTTATCCGCATCTGATGCCTCAGTGGCCCGGTAAGCCGCAGCCTTATTGGTGTTGCTAGCTAAGGCCTGCGCTGGCTCTGAGTACCGAAGGCTGACTGCCACCCAGGGACCTTTCACTTGCCTCCTTCTGTTTTCTAATCAGGCCCCTCACAGCAAAACATTCTACCCTGCCCTGAGGCCTTTACACTTCATTTCTGTTTGGGAATGTATTGCAAAGTACCTAAATATTTCTTATTAAATTAAAAAAGAATCTTTTAAAAGAAGAGTTTTTTTTTTCCTCCAGCTATGAAAACAGTTTGTCTTCATTGTTGAAAATTTTGAAAGTATAAGTCAAGTAGGAGCAAAATAAAATTTCCTAGTTCACTGGGGGATGCTGACTCCCATGAAGAGCAGAATAAAACAAAATCGATTTTCCATTTTAACTAATTTAGATAGCTTTCCTCCCTTGGCTTCAAAGGGAAAGCTTTCTCTGTGTTTGCGTGCACGTATGCACCTACATTTGTATCTGGATTGGTATCATATAGATCTAGATGCACAATAAAAAGAATTATTTCCTGCTTCCTACTGCCCATTATGATTAATTTTTCTTTATTTGTCTGTCGTTAAGTTTAGGGAGTCCTGTTGCCAAAGATGTGAAAGGGAACGAAGAGCAGCAGGCAGTGAATATCTCTGCTAACGTCAGGGAACCAAAGAGACCCTAAGGAAAACGCCATTTCCCTCTTTTCTCATGCAAAGTAATCCAACATTGAGCTCAGTTCAGGGTTCCTACTGCAACACACAGAGCCACAGCCCTGAGCCTGTCTTTCAGAACAGACTGGAATTGAGCAGTGCCAGCCTTGCTCAGGTAACTGGCTCCCGGGGGGTGGGGGGCCGCTGATCAAGTGCTGTGCCACAGGGCATGGACGGAATCAGATATGAAGGCAGCCTATTGATTCACTAGATTACCTCCTTGGGAAGCTCATTACCATTTCATCTTTCTATGAATGGATTTTTGTATTTTAAAATCTACTTTTTTGTCAACAAGAAAAATTTTAGTTTTGAACCTCAAAAGTTTTTTCCTCTGATTTTAAAGGAATATTGCTTTAGTGCTCCATCTTTTACGGTACCAATAAACTAGTGGAAATAGTGGGAATAAATCCCACAGAAAGTAGTTAGAGAAGATCAAACATAACCTTCACTGCAGACCAAACAATGCCTATTCTTCACTCAGCAACGGATCCTGACTTGGGGACGGCCTCTTCTTTCACAGAGCCAACCTATTCCCTTCTTTTTTCACTAATATTTATGTGAAAATAAACTGTCCTAATTAAGTCACAGACAAATGTGTTTCATTAGTTTATTTTTTTTACCCAATATTATTAAAGAAGCACAAATAATACCATGTACTTGGTGAGTTAGGCAGGATGATTATTAAGAAATCATTGACTTTTCATAAATAAGATTGCCAGGAATTTGTAAGCATAATCTTGCTGCAGCACATTTATCTGCATTGTGCTAATAAATTAGTTATCTAAGGTTGATACTTGGGAGGTCATTTCCTATTTAATACATGAGCAGAGATCTAAAGATATTTAAGAGCAATTTTCCTTTGAAGTATATTTTATTAACTTTTCTTCTAATCACTTATATAATGAATTTTTCCATTTAACTTTTTTTGTACTTTGAATGTTTACATTTTACCTGTGATAACACAATATTGTTCTAGAAGAATTTTCATGACTGAAATAGCTTAGTACATTGGCTGGGAATGTTGTCATGAAGAACTTCAGGATAACACGGCAATTGGATATCTCGGGTGCTTGTAAATCGAGTCAGAGCATGTAGTTCTCCTCAGAGTTTGCTCTTTCTCTCTCAGTTTTATGTCTTTAAGTACTTCATGATCAGTAAATAATAAATTCAATTTACCGGATAGAAGTTTTGTCACTTAGAAATACTCACTTGGAATATATATTTCTTAATTGGCATCAACGGCACATTTCCCAGGAAGCATAACAAAATGGATCATTTAATAGATGCCCAATCTCTCCATCCATCTATCTATCAGTGCAGCACATGATGTTTTGACTTTAATATGGTAATTATCTCAGGCTGACTTCAGAGCAGGAAGCTGCCTCCCACACAGCAGTGCTTAATTACTTTAGACTTCAGCTTGCCAAGTGAAAAATTGACTGTTTTTTTGCACATTGCATGGAATTGAAATGATTTCATTGTCATTTCAGTTGAAATACAGCCTGACATCAGCATAGAATCATGGGAAAGATAATGCAAACTTTCTCTGAAATTCTAAAATGGTCTGAAAGCTGCCTTATTTTTTTATGAAGCTGCATTTCATTTTCAGAATGTTAATGAAGATCTACTTCATCTGGAGAGAAGCAAACTTTTTGGGATTCACGTTCTGTGACTGCACTTCAGCGACAAGTCAATAAAGGGCGGTGCTGCTCCATAGCTATCATTAGGTGTGTACTGTGCCAATTAGGGGGCAGAGGAGCGCTGGCCAGCAGTGTGGATGTAATTAGTGGTAAAAACTGTTGGCTTGAGCATGTAACTAATAAAATGAAGGTGGTTAGAACCACTTCACTCAGGAAAGTTTTAAAAATTGTGTCTGTATTCTGATTATAAACTAAATGTTGCTGTGATGAATTTGTGAAATAAGCCAAGGTTTTATGTTGAAATGAATCAAAAGTGCTTTTTTTTTCTCCTCCAGATTTCAACGGCCAATCAATACTCCTCAATGAATCATTTTTAAAATACCAACAGTGGAATTCATGTAGAAAAATGTCCACAAAACCACGTGACTGGAGAGAGAAGAAAAGTAAAATTGTGAGGGGCGGTCTTGGTGTCATGACATAAATCATATCCAAGCTTTCACTTCAACCAGGGGCACTCCACAAGTAGCTATGACACCTTTGCCACGTAAACCACAGGGGAAAGTAATTAAATTTAACAGAAGCTGCCCTTGATTTAAAGCCACAGGGGAAGTAATTAAATTTAATAGAAGCCACTACTTCTAAACAAAGATATATAGTATTTCTATCACCAAATGCTTTTTTTTTTCTTAAGTGTGCCTGTAACTTCCAGTAGTCTGCTCTGGAAAGCAGTTCTCCAGCAGCGACTGGACAATGTGTCACTTGATACTGTGAGCTTGATTGGACGAATCTAACGTCACCGCTTCTGCATGGCTGGGTTCTGCCTTCCAAACCAGCCAACCAGAGCCTGTACATTGCCTTAAAACGACACAGGAGATTGTTGGCAGAAAAAAAATGAAAAAGAAACCTTGGATTTTCCTTGGGTGAACTTTGCTACATGTTAATCATTTGCTTTAATTGTTTTCGAATTTCAGTACTTGGTGCTGCTATGTTATTGAACTGGCCCAATGTCCTGATTTTGGAAAAACAAGAAACAGACTTTTCTTCTTTCCTAAATTGCATGCTCTTGCCATCAAGTGTGTCTGGATTTGGCCATAGAGACCTTCTCTTCCACGTTGGTCCAGCCAAGATGAAAGAGGCAATCCAGGGGCATCAGGATTTCCCAGATACCCAAGGAAGGATGATTTTCACCATGACTGGCATCCTGGCTAGGAGAAAGCGATGCCTTTGAAAATTCTGTTTAGCGATCTCATCAAGCCATGCATCTTCTAGGTGTTGTCCCATATCTCCCATTATTCCATGTGCTAGCATGGCTGAGGCTATTCGTGCCTTCCCTCCCGTTCTGTGTTGGCAACTATGAGAATGAATGTCTCTTCACTGCTTTTTTTTTTTTTTTTCTGAATCAGATTGGAATGCATAGCATTGATGGGGATCAGAGAACTCATTTTCTTCTCTGAATTTAAGGTTAAGAACACCAGAGATATCCTGCTTACTCAGAGGACAAGGGATTAAAAAAGGACTGGAATGAGTGTTATCTAGAAGAGACACCCAATGAGACCAGTTTTAAAGATAGTGTCGGTCTTAATACAACTTTGTTTGCAGAGGTAGAAGCTGAATGACCAGAGTTTGGCTAAACTACATGAGATCAAATTGGATGTGGCTGTTCCTAACTGCATGACATTGGCAAGTTCATTTCTTGCCTTTCTTGGCTTTATTATCTACAAAGCAGACGTAACAATAACATCTGACATATAGAGGTATAGAAAGCATCAAATAAGTTCATATATGTAAAGCACCTCAAATGGTGTCTTAAGCATAGCGAAGGGTTTAAATGTTGACTCTTATTCCATACAGTGTATGCTGACTCTTGGCAATTCTGCATCTTAGGCAGTATCGTGAAAGACAGTTCAACATGGTTTGGAGTTGCACACTCCAATTACGTTGCAGACCTGCATTCTCCCATTTTATATTTAAGGAGAAAGCTGTGCAGCCAGACAGACACTCTTATTGCTCAGATAGAGGAGTGATGGTCAGATATCTGTTCACTTGAGAAGTCTCAGGAGGGAGCTGGAGCACGTATTGAAGGACGGAACTGAAGTAAAGTTAGCACAGAGGTATTGTGATGAGGACTGTGGGTCAGTGTGTCTTGTTAAATTTGCAAGATAATTCCCAATAATGCCTCCACTGCAGCTGTGGATTATGCCGGGTTTCCTAGTTAGCCAAGAACTGGCACTATAATGAGTGAAATCAGTCACTGTTCCTTCCAGGATTGAACACATAGTCACAACACATTTGTCAGCTATATATTTCCCTGTCAAGTAGTTGTTGGGTAGAAAACCACCAAAAAAGAATTTTTCTTTGTCAACTTTTCACAATGAAAGAATGTCATGAAGGCTTCTGAAATAAATCTAGTGGCACAGGGGAGTTTACAAATACTAGCATATTAATATACAGCTAAAATAATAATAAAAAACACCATGCTGCTAAAGATGTTTAGTATTATCAGCTCACTGCAGGAGTTTATTAGAAACTCCTGCTTTCTTTTATTAAAATTTCAATTGGCTTGGTGAATGAGATCTTCTGTTAGTGTCATAAAGTGAGAAGCCAGGAGGAGAGGATATTGGCATTTAAGTGCGGATTTCATTTTAAAAACACTTTACATTATAAAAGAAGATTGCATATTGTAAATATTACATATAATGCTGGTGGTGTTAAAAGCAGAGCTAGTAATTTTTAAAAATTCATCAAATTGTCTTAGTTTCTGAAGATATTGGCAGATCTTATGCTTTTCTAGTAATGTAAAGTTTAAAATTTACCCCCAGATATTTTTAGTCATAAGCCACAAACATCATTTTTTAAAAGTTTTCATAAAATGATGTGTAAGTACAATTTAATAGGAATCTTCTCTGGCAGTAGCATACTACAATTGACAATTGTTTAATCTTATAATTAGCTGATTATTTCCCCCCTGCATTTCGCTAAATTAACTCAGGTTACTTAGGCAGGCAGGCAGATTTCAAATTCTAGTCTATGGGTCGATGTTAGGGTTGGAAATATTGAAGTGAATTCAAAGAAGCACTTTCTGTAGTCCACGCGTGATTTCCTTTCCGAGTATTAAGCAGCCACAGCTTCTTTACCTGGGGAAACAACTGTTCACGAAGCTGGTGGCAGGCAAGGCTCTGACGACGCCAAGAGCCGAGGAGCCGAGAGGAAAGCGCTGCCTCTCCGTCTCCACATCTGGAGTCTTCGTAGAAGTGAGGACTTCGCAGGTTTGCAGCTGCAGCCCTTTCGTGACAAGTTCGGTAAATCTTACACATGGTTGCTTGCTTAGAAAATATTTTCCAGATTTAACATGTTTACAGCATTGACATTTGAAGCTGAAGCTCCTTCTTTCTTGATTACTGCAGAGAGTACTCACAGACTTCGTTCTGAGTTTATGGGGCTGGAAAACTGGGAATGGGTCATTTATAATTTTCAAACAAATCAAAATGCACTTTGATCTGCAGTCCAAGTTTCTTTAAATGCAACGAGTAATAATAATAAATTAGCCCAACTTACCTATTTTTTCTTAAATATGGTCATTTTAAATGTAACCATTTTATTGCATTCGAAAATCCAACCAACATATTTAATCCATCTTATTCAAAATATATATTTTCTGAGAAGGAACATTAACTCGGCAAATTATGTGGAGGAGAGAATCTGCATGTGTGTGTGTGTGTGTGTGTTCATGTGTGATTGTGTGTGCATGTGTGTATTTTTACATTCTAAGTAATAATACGTTCTGTAAGGATATATATTTATAATAAAGGCAGTGTTTATATTTAAAAATATTTAAATATTAAAGATTCTATTAAATATTGTTAAAATATAACATATTTTATTTACAAATCATTAGGCAAGCTGCATGTTGTCAAAGCAATGCACAGAGCATTTTAGCAATAAGAGGCATTCAAAACAAAGACACCGTGCTCTTGGCTTTCCCCGTGTTAAAATTTCTTTTAACAGATCAATTTTACATTGACAGTATCAGTTCTGCTTAACACCGGTTTTGATCATAACTGAAACAAGATGAAAAATAATTGTTTTCTAATCGTACAATTTTTTTGCACCCTATACACTCAATTGACTTTCAGAATGCCCTCAGGTTGCTAAACAAGCATGTAAAAAAGCATTCATAAACTGTTAAGCATTTTACTGTCCTCCTCTCTACAAATGCTGTCTTGTTGCCTTTAACTGGATTTCTTCAACCCTGTGCTCAATCCTGAGTATCATCTTTAATATTAATCACAATGTTGAATAATAGTATTTCTCCTTGCTTTAGAATGGATTGTACACACCACTTGAAGAAGAAAAGACTTTAGTTATGATATTGTCAATGCAAAATAGCAATCATCTATATTCCTCAACGAAAACAAAAGAAAGCGAAGCATAACACTATACCTTACTACTGTAAAAAATGCATTAGGTATATATCAATATTATGCCTAAAATTCAAGAAGAAGGACAGCTGTTAGTTCTTTTGTCTGCCAAGTGTATTTCACCTGCTTTCCCCCCAGTAAGTAATTGCTAGATATTTGCTCTAACATTAACTCAGTTCTAGGAGCAACCAAGTGATTTGTATTGATTTTGATGTTTATATTTGTACAAAAATATTTTAGCAAGGTTTTTGAAGTATTTCGCAGATCCTATCTATTTGTGATTAAATGCAGAGTCAAACAGATTAATTTTAACCAGGAGAAAGGCAAGAATAAATGAAAGAAAAGATGAAGACCAATAATGAAGCGTAGTAAAATAATCTAAGTGAATCATTTTATTAAAATGGTTGGCTCACTATAAATAAAGAACCATAAAAATACAATTTGTATATTCTGTTACAAAAAGCCTCACTCTAGGAAGCCAACTACTAAAATTTTATATAGGGGAAAAAACATTACGCTCCCCTAAGGAAAATGTGCGTATGTGCTGGTTCTTTTTAACAAAGATTGAGATGCTTAGAAAGAACTTAGTAAAGACTTCTAAAAATAAAGCCTTCCGCAGTCCTTTGCCCTCTCCACTACACACACTGTGTGTGACGGCTGGGTTTTTCTCCATTCATGCTGAATTGTCAGGATTCCAATTTAAATTGCTTGTCAGTATTTCATGGCGCTGTCTAACCCTTTCCTTCCGGGCATCTCTCTTTGAAATGAAGCTGAACTCTCTCTTATACCCGACACAAACAAGTGTACCTACTTGATCATTTAATTGTAATTGGCCAAGCTAAAAGAAAAAAAAAAATGAGTCGTAAGTTCTGAGGCAAAGCATGCCCAGGATATAACCAGCTGCAAAACCCAAACCCTCGGCAGAGA
Source organism: Ctenomys sociabilis (assembly GCA_004027165.1). Taxonomy (NCBI): domain Eukaryota; kingdom Metazoa; phylum Chordata; class Mammalia; order Rodentia; family Ctenomyidae; genus Ctenomys; species Ctenomys sociabilis. The sequence goes on from PVKA01011380.1 coordinate 31,486, forward strand.
TGCAAATGATATTTTATTATTTGTTACAGCTGCTGTGTAGCTTCATTTTTTCCTGCAGATTTTTCCTGAAGAACTTCATACTTATACAGTACATCCTTTCATGCTTTCCCTTGGCGACTGAGGCTTTCTTGGCCATTTACCTTGCTCCAGGTAATTTGGGGAGATACCACAGACTCATGTCATTATAAAGTCTGTAGAGTTGTTTGGCTGCTAATTGATTCTCAAAGGAAACAGACTGATGCTGTCACTGTAGTGCAGCATTAAGAATTCTTCCATTTAAGCATGCTTATTTTAGTGAAGGTAAAACTGTTAATGCAATGAATGTTGAGTTGGAAAGAGATTATTTTTTCCAAAAAAGCTATAATAAATATTGCCTTCATCAGTTAAAAAAGGAAATATCACGTTTTGGGGGCTGATGTGTTTTTTATGTCTCAACATTTTCCTATCGCTCTAACTTGACATATTTGATACATGTCATGATAAAAATTTTATCTGAATCTTTTAACCCACAGTGTACGTGGACTCATGTTGTGTAATAAGAATCTTGGACAGTACAAAAAGCACTTGTTTTATAAATGATTTCACCTTCCTTAAGCCTTTAGCAAGCAACCCTGCTTTTAGCACTAGAGTTATAGTAAGTGCTGTGACGGAATGGAAACTTTCACATGGAAGCATCCTTACTTGAAAAACAGAGCGTGGTGTGAGTTTTCTAAAGGTACATTATTCCTGTGAATGGGTTTATCAGCAGTACAGCAACATTACAAGACAAGCTCAGCCATAAAAAGGATTAAGTTGTGCTGTATAATACTGATTAAGTAACAGAGCGATGCATGCAAGTTGTGAGGAGAGACGGAGCAGCCAAGTCTTCTGGAACAACACGGTCATAAAAGTTTACTTTCCTTGCAGACCCAACTTTTCCTCTGGGATCTTCTCTAACAATATTCAGACATCAGCTCTTCTACAGTCACTAAATTCTGCCTGTGTTCAAAAGGGTCATCAACAACCGAAACTGAATTTAGGTTGTCCTGATTGAATAAGGCTTCCCGATACCCAGACAGCTCTCTGTTGAATTCTGCATCTAGCACTGACCAGCTGACCTGCCCCCAGGAAGGCTCTTAATAGTGTAGCTTCTTTATCAGCAAAATGGGGATAATTGGACTTAAAGAAGTTGTTTTTTAAGGACCAAAATAGATAATGCATGTAGGAAGTGCTCCCTATTCTTCTTTCCTCATTTTAAGCACTAAAAATGTGAACTATTGTTAAGGGAAATAATTGCATACATTTTTTCCTTCAACGATAAACATATTTTGGGGAGAAGAAATAGTGGGTTTTTTTTTAATCTTACAGAGACCTCCTCATTAATTTGTCTTTACAATTATACTAATTTGGCAGATTTCTCCAGAAATACCTCATGTTGTTTTGCCCCTTGAAAGGGCACTGCAGATGTGGTCATTGATTTAGATCGCATGCAATTTAAAGTTGGCACAAAAGAGAATTCAGGTAACTACTCTTTTAAAATGCTTTTTGCAGATAATTTGAACTGTCTGAGTAAGTGATATATTTAATGTAAGGAATATCCCAAAACCAAAGTTATCTCACTACAGATTCTTTACCTGTAAGCTGCCTTTAAGAAGGGCTCAACTAGTTCAATTTTTATGTGAGAAATTAGTTTCAGGAGATAATTTTATCCACATCATTTGAAATGCTTTTCATATGGGCTCTGGAGTGCTAAAAATTTTTGTCTTCCTTTCTAAGGCAAAGGAAAAAAAAAAAACCCTGTAGATTTCACACATGGAACCCATTCCACATTGTTTTCTCTAGTTTTTCCGAGACCCAGGAGGATCCAACAACAATAGTTTCTATCGAGTGCAATTAGACCATAAAGCAGAAGCAAGTAAATTAGGGCAGATGTTGATATTTCCTAGCCTGTCTGGTTTCCTTATATTCAGACGTATCTCATACGATGCATTTGAGCGTACTGCTATGCAGAATGACTTCTCCTTAGTATAACAATATTGTTTTCAGACAAAAGAAAAAAATCCATTAGTACAACTGGCAAAGATCTCCCTGAAAACTATCTTATTCAACATAAGATATAGAAAGATGTTGGCTGTGTAACTCCAATCAAATTTTAAATGTTTAACTCCATGGATTACCTTTCTGCGCTGTGCTGCAGACAGGTGTGGGCCAGAATGGTGTGCGGTGGGGCTGGGCTTGGGCCCAACAGAGTAATGGATGAAACGCAGAGAAAGTGCTTTGTCTTTGGACACTGGTGCCGTGAGTGACCTCGTGAAACGGCTTTGGATGAGTCAGGGGCTTCAGTGACTGAGCCTGAGGGAGCTAAAAACCAGGCCCCAGCAAGACCGACAAGGGGGTTGAGGGAGTTGGGTGTACGTGAGCCCTGGCAAAGTGGGATAACTTCTGTTAGGAGATGTGAGCTGATGGGGTGCAGGTAAGATTTGGAAGGCAAGCGGGAAAAGGGGAGGCACAGCTCTCCAGTTTTCCTCAAAACAAAATAGTAGAAGCTGCTGCCCCCAGGGGCCCAGAGCACTTCAGTCAAAAATACTCTGAGCTAAGGAGGTCCATTTTATTTTTATTTAGTATCACAACACAGACTATCAATTTTAAAACCTATTTGAGTAATTTCCCTGAGGAGGAAATCTGATCCCATTCCCGCAGCTTCCCAAGCTCAAAGCGCTAAGTGTGCCACACAGCTTTGTCTCAAGTTCCAGATCATTCGGCCACTCCCAGGGCTGCATCTCTCCCTACAAATGCTGGAGCTTATGTAGGAGGGCCCCTGACAGGTGGCAGGGCAGCATGGCAGCTGCAGATCCTGCCGCACACCCCAGGGGGTTGAGGAAGGTAGAAGGGCTGGAGGAGATAATGACCATTTGGAGACATCCCATTGAAGCAACTATTTGTTAAAAATTACTCAGCGGCTCTGAGCCGGAAGGTGCTGTGGGAGGCAGTCAGAGACTGTTTTAAACAAATGAACAAACAGAAGCTCCTGGCTTTGTTGTGAGGAGGGATGGCTTTGTGGCGGGTGAGCAGGCCTTCCTTACTTCCTTCTGGCCTCATTTGCTCCTCAGGCAACAGTGCTGTCCCTGGGGGGCTCTGAGGACAGGCAGCTGCAGAAGGAAAAGCTATGGAAACTGGAATGGGCAAGCGGCTGAGCAGAAGGCAGTTGTTCAGGCACCTTCTGAGATGCGCAGGAGCAGAGCGCTTCTTTTTCTTTTTTGGCTTGTGCACACTTTCATAAAACCAGGAACAAATATGACTCACCCAGTACCTAAAGCTGAGTGAGTTTGAACTGTAGCAACTAACAGAAGCCATGATTTCCAGACATGGGACCCTCAAGAGGAGACTTTCTATGACCCCAAGGAGCTTCCAGATTGCTGACCCCAGAGACACCAGCCCCAGGAGCCCATTGATCTCTGCACTGCCACTGTCATCTGGACCTGTCTGGGTGCTGCTAGGGAAGGTTGGTATCACAAACCTTGAGCCTTGCCACTGGCCTCCCCCCATAACTTGGAGTGACTTTCAAGGTACACTGTTTCCTTATTTCAGAGAAAAGGGCCAATGGAGGAGCTAGATGAAAGCAAAGAGGGTCTGGAGCATTGTAGTAATAAAAGTGAGGTCAAGACAAAAGTGTGGGGCCAGCCAAATAGCTTAGCCAATTAAAGCGCCTGCAAGCAGGCACAGGGGCCAGGGGTTGATCTGAATCTGCTGTACGGGCCCAGCCCCCAGGGCATGCTGAGACAGCAATTGAGACTGGGCGTGGTGGCATGTGCCTGTAGTCCCAGCTGTTGGGAGGCTATAAACAGGCAGATCACCATGTGTCTGATCTAGTAGTGAGACCCTGAACACCCTGTAGACCACCCCCCCAATAAAAAAGACGAAAGTGTGGTTTTGTAGGGTTTCTGTAAGGGTGGTTATAGGAAACAAAAGACACATGACAGACAGTCCACTCGCTGGGCAGCAAGATCCCAGGGAGCATAGCCTGGCGACTGACATGGGCTGTGGGGGAGCTGGGTTCTCTGCATGTCTAGGGCTGTCCTCTAGCTCTCCAATCTCCATGCAAGAAAGGCTAGTGATGAGAAGACTTAGTCTCCATGGCTCTTCTCTTTGAAGCCAATTTCTGGTTCTGAGAATCTCCCTGCTGTCCACAGTCTGGAAGTCTTCTCCAGGTTCATCCTGCAAGCTGTTTGCTCAGCTTTGTGTTATCTCCTGGCATTTGTCTGTGCTCTGCTTGCATCTAATGCATATTTATTCTCAAGGACTGGGTGCCTCAGAAGGCAACTGAAGTTGCAGCGAGTGAATGCCATGGCAGCACTGGGGAAGATTCATTATCGGTGCATTTCTAGGTTATTTGACCTTGAGAAATTTTAAACAGTTTACGTGGTGAGGCAAAGGCAATGTGACAATGTGGGAACCTCTTATGATTTGCAAAAATATGCAGTCAACACAAGATTGTCATTTATTGGACAATAAATGTGAGACCAGATTTTTCTGAAGAGCAGCAGAGAAAATAAAGACTTGAGGTTGGGCCAAGGCCTTGCCTTGGGTCCTGTCCATGGCTCAAGTCACCTCCTAGGAGCTGTGGATTTCTAGAGGAGCTTGAGCTTTCTTAGCAGCAGCATTCTGAGGCTAAGGTACTAATATGACTCCTTTGAAAAATAGAAACAAAACCCTTTTTTAATCTTTGTTTTTATGGCTGCAAACATGATTGCATGGAGGAAAATCAATCCCAATGGAACACAATGGATAATACAAAGTAATTGATTGGCCTTTATCACTTTCCCTTATGATATTAAAATAACACCATCATCTCAGGCAGCAGCCAATGATACATAAAGAGAAACAGAAGTGATTATGTCTAAAGGTAATCAGGTCAGGGAAGTGTGAAGGTAAGACAAATAAGGTAAGTAAGAAAATAGAAAAAGGTTTCGGGAAGCAAACGGGTGCTTGTGGCAACGAGGTGGTATAATAGAAGGGAGCTCGGGTATTTGGGCTATCATTTAGGAGTAAACCAAGTGGATTAAAGTGCCTGCCAGCAGGAGTAGGAGCCAGGGTTTTGATCCCTAGACCAGCCGACCCCACCCCTGGAGTGCACTGCAATTGAGACTGGACATGGTGGTGCACCCCTGTAATCCCAGCTCTTGGGAGGCTGTGAACAGGCAGATCACTACGAGTTTAATCTAGTAGTGAGACCCCAAACACCCTGTAGACCCTTCCCTAAAATACAAAAACAAAACAAAGCTAGTCCACTGCAGCAGTGTGAGGGCAGCATGTCTCAGTCGGTGTCCCAAAACACAGGGGCAAAAGCTAAAGGACTCCAACTTCTCAGAAAGGGCAGTAATCCATTCACAATACAATGCCTGCAGCTTGGCCGCTACTGGGTTATGAAGTTTAGAAAACGAAATAGGAGAATCATTTAGCTTTTGCTATTTCCTGGGCACTAGTACTACCGGCACGGCATGCTGCTTAAAAATTCTCCATTGACAGCCAACTTCCCAAGCAGCCAGAGACCAGTGTGGCTTTGGCAGATCCCTGGATGCCATGGTTTGTGTCCTAGTGGTAAGCTGCTGAAGTGGAGCTGTTGTCAGAAATGGCATCCATAGAATATGGAGGTAGAGTATTCTGTGATCATACCTATTTTATTTTTCCATATGTATTTATTTTTTCTTTAAGCATGTGTTCAAACCTAGTAATGCATGCATAAATGCTAGTAATGATACTATTTTTTTTGCTAAAATACAGCCATATTTTAATTCCTATAAGAGTTTTCTTGTTTGATAGCACTTCACATATAAAAATACATGTATGTGCTTTGTGTCTAATAAATGAATATATGTAGGAAACAGCTTATGAAAAATAGACAAGATATTTATTTTGATCTCTGCATCACCACATAGCATGCTTCTAATTCAGATTTCCTAACATAGTGCCATGGATTTGTTTAGCAACCACTGCAAATAACCCTGTTGGGGTTTAAAAGAAATAGAAGAGTGTCATGCCTACCAGAGTGATTGGCCCTTTGGATAAGCAGTGGGAAGAATTGAGCTTAAGGTGGTGGAATCATTCACTGTGGGCTGGGAGCCTGAGGAGACCGGTTAGCTGTAACACCCTCAGGAGTTCCAGGAAGTAGTCATTTGCCCAGCTGAAGAGTTATGCATATTATAGCATTTGTTTCTAACTTTCAAAATCCTGTGAAATTAAACTCATTTGTTAATTTATTCTCTTTTTCACTTCATGAGCATCAGTCAAGTATCTGTCATGTGTGTGTCCAGACCTGCATGTGTGCTGCAGTTACAGAGATGGTCTCAAGGGTGCTTGATCAGTCAGGGTTGTTCAGATAACCAGAACCCAACAGCAGATGCACCTACAGTCACGGGCCACATGAAAG
>PVKA01011380.1:37991-61331 GCA_004027165.1 Ctenomys sociabilis
ACACACACACACACACACACACACACACACACACACACACACAGATAGAGATAGAAAGATAGAGAGAGATAGATAGAGAGAGAGAGAGAGAGAGAGAGAGAGAGAGAGAGAGAGAGAGAAAAGGAGAGGGAGAAATGGACTGTAGAATCAGCTTACTTTATCATGAAGGCCAGAAGTTCGACCCTTGGCCATCTGTGAGTGGGAGAGCCATGGGAAGTCAAGGGTCTCAGGCTCAGTCCCCAAAGGCTCAAGAACCAGGAGGGCCTGTGTCCAAGGGCAGAAAGAGATCAAAGTTGTGGCTCAAATAGGAAACAAACTCATCTTTCCTGTTTTTTTGTTTTGTCTGGGCCCTCGTGGACTGAATGATATTTACTTATATTGGTGAAGACAGAGCTTTACTCAGTCCCCTGATTGAAATACTAATCTTTCTGTTATTTCTAGGAACGCTCAGAACATACCCAGAAATAATGATCTACCAGCTACTTGATCATTCATTGGCCCAGTCACACTGATACATAAATTAAACCACCAGAGGCACACTTGCTACTGGGGAGGACTGCTGAATGGAACAGATACATGAAAAGTTCCCAGTAGATACAGCACAGGTACCCAAAACAGAGAAACAAAAGTCACAGTATGGATAGGAAAGTAAAGTTTCAGATAGACTACATGGAAAGGAATGTCATCCACAGTACAGCTTTTATGTGACGGATACAAGATTCTCAAAGTACCAGAGCAACAAAGGAAAGGCCCAGCTGATTTGTGTGCCAGGTTCATGGGATGGAAGGACATCTCGTGGGCCATGAGATAAGCCTGGTTTCACAAGGGCCTCTTCTGTCACAAAGGAGTTTCCCCTACAGAAACCAGGAAGCCTACAGAGATGGTGAAAGGGAGATACAGACTACTAGGATTATGTCAAGGTAATAGCGCTTTGGATAGGGTAGAGACAAGGTAGAGCAGTGGCCAAAGTGACTATTAGACTTCAGTGAGTCTCTGTCTTGGCTGAAGCTTCACTCACTGACTCTAGTGAGTGTGGGGCATCCCTCTGAAGCAGTTATATTTTGGCATCACTTTGCAGGCTTCTGGCAGCACATGCTAGAAAACCTAAGAAATATGAAAACTTTTATAAAAACAGGTGCTACGTCTGCTGACTCCCAGATGTAACTCCCTACTCAGGAGGCTGAGACAGAAGTGTCATAAACTCCAAGCCAGCTTGGGCAACTTAATGAGACCCTATTTCTAAGTAAACAAGTGGGCTGGAAAGGCAGCAGAGTACTATCTGGGTAGTATCCCCCATACTGTGGTCTGTCAGGTTCCAGCATCAACAGTGAGCCCCTGTTTTTGCTCTTCCTCTTCCTTGCATCGACTTTGCCTGCAGGCAGGTGGCGATGGCTGTGCTTGTTATAGCAACTGCATCTAGATGTTTAATGTCTGGGTGAAGAGGGATCATCAAGAATTCTGTCCCAGACATTTCCAGCTTTTGTCCCCACTCAGTGCACTCATGTTTAGTTGGCTGCATCAGATAATTTGCCCACTCCTGAGCCACTGATCTGAGGTAGAAGTATGCTTTGAGACCTGTTTTATTTAACTATCTTCACTTTTGGTCAGTAGATTATCATATCTACTGAAATGATAATTCCTCAGGAGTTTTGAAATAGGCTTTGGATTGTTCTCCACCATCTTATGTGCAGGCAGTGCTTCATTTTTCTACCAAATTAAATCTGGGGCTCTGGTCTGTCTTCCTCTTTGCTCTCCAGCCAAAGAGGTGAGCAGCTGTATTCTACCAGCTCTTTCTGCTATTTTTATTGTGCCTTCTCCAGAAGCCCAATGATAAACTCGATCATCTGTTAGTACTCTTGGAACTGGGAACCAAAGTAAACATTTTTCTTATAAGTTAATTAACTCAGGTATCTTATGATAGTGATGCAAGACTGATTATTATAGAGTTTATGCTTAGGCCTGTTTAGTGGCTGGTTGTCTACATGGATCCATCTGCATCTAGCGACTTCTCCCTAGACAGTGAGAACCCAAATATCTGGTCATATTGATTGGAGAGAGAGAAGACAAAGTATGCTTAGGAAGTTTCTTTCAGTTCTTTCTGATTATCTCAGAGCCAGTCGCATAAGACTCAATTACTCAGGTGACCAATCCACATTGTGAAGTATTCTTAAATATCTTGATACTGTGCATCTTTTTTTTTTTTTTTTTTTTTTTTTTGGCAGAGCCAGGGATTAAATTCAGGCCCCTGCACTTGCCAGCCAAGCACTTATTCTCCTGAGCTGTTTCCCTGGCTCCCTGTGCATCATTATATGAAAGGAGAAATGACAGCTATATTGGGCCTGCTTGAATCTAAATTGGTCTCTTAGAGGAAAACTTGGATTCTCAAGCTTGCATGTCCAAAATTCCTTTCTTCTATTTCTTTTCCTCTTACAGCCCTAAGAAAAGTCCATTTTCAGAATTTATTGACTTGAGGTGTTCATCAGAGGAGAAATGATCCAATTGATTAATTCACACCAAGTACAAGCAACTGACAATCCTGATTTAGGTGACATTCCTTCCAAGGCTACTTAAAATTTAACAGAAGACATTGTCTATCTAAAGTGAATGAGTCTGTAAGGGTAGAATTTTGGATGATAAAGAGATAAATATTTATTGGCAGAGTTGCAGGTGTGATTTCTTCAATTCATATTAAGTTCTGAAAACATAGTTAATATACATTTATTGCAGAACATTATGTTTCATTTGTCTGCTGAAGAAGCTTCCTTCCCCATGAACAGTCACTTTCTTTAGAACAAGGCCATGTCCTGTTCATCACTTTGTCCTCAGACTCTGGCACAATTCCTATCACAGAAAAGTATAGTGTTTTTGATTTTTTTTTGGCAGAACTAGGGATTGAACTCAGGCCCTTGCACTTGCCAGGCAAGTGCTTATTCCACTGAGCTATCTCCCTGGCCCCTTGATTTAAAAAAAAAACATATTTTTACAGTTATTAAACCATTACATGGGCTACAGGGGATTCAAGAAGAAAATGAATAGATCAGTTTCTTTTTTTCTGTCATATTAAGTATACCTTATATTGCTAACTTTTCTCTCCATTTATACTCTGTAAAACTCTATTACTCAGTTTGGAATAATTACCCTGTGATCAGAGTGCAAAGTTCCTATCAAGACCTTGGTATATGGATGTTTGTGTGGCCCGTTAGTACATTCTTACATTTGAAGTACACATCCGAGTGTATTTGCTGCAGTAAGACAACACTTGCCTGTAACCTCTCGTGGAGCCCTGTGTATGTCATAGAGATCTCTTCCTTGGTGATGTTTCTCTGAATTTTCTGTGTTATTTCTCTGGAGAGTTACAAATCTTTATTTCAGGCTTGAACTATGGTTCATGTGTACATTTTGTAAGGTTTGTTCCCTTTGAGCTGGAGTCAGATTGCAAATACATGAAAGTTCAATGGGTGATTCTCATTAAATTTTTAGCAGAGGCAAGATGATTGCATAGAGGAGTAGCAAGAATGCCTCTCACTCAAAGCTTTCTGATCCTAACTACAGACATGCATCACACTGGATCACTTAATGAATAGCAATTGTGCGACTTATGCAGCACCTTTTTCTTTCCGCAGTGGCCTCTTCCAGTTTCGTGGGGTTGCCTCTGACGCCATCTGGTCAGTCAGATTAGCCCTTCTCTGCTCTTGTGGTTGTTCATAGATGTGTGCGCGACCAAAATGTAGCCAGGAAGTCACCATTAGAGAGTTCTTAAGAATTTGTGAAGAAAGAAGCTCTGACTTCTCTTTGTCTAACAAGCTAGGAAAATGGCCCAGGCTTTGAGATAGATTGCCATCACGTGCAAAAAGGAAGCAGAACAAAAATGACTGAAGAGGGAAAAGGAGAGGAGGAATGCTAGTCACAATGTTTGAGGACCCAGATCCAGGGATATCTGATAATTCGATAAATCCTCTTTTCTTCTATTTAAGTTAATTATAACTCATTTTTTTTTTTGTAATATATGTCAAACAGACTCCACAGAAACAAACCACATGCTTTTGTTTTATTTACCCAGGTACAAATTATATAAACATCAGAAGATAAAAGTGTTTGCATTTTTAACCATTTTAGAATAACATTTTGAAGTTTGTCAACTGAATCCATTGAACTGCGCAATATCAATTATTAAGTTTGAACAAAACAAAAATCAAGGTGGTGCATGCTTTGTGCTCTGAAATGCGCAAAATGTTATTCTACCTTAAGTGCAATTTCTGCATCCATTCCTCAGACAGAAAGTACAATGGATTCAGGATCCAGGGACTTCTAGTGTGGATTTTACTAAATAATTATTGGCTAAAAAATAACTTTTTAAGCAACTGAGGAAAATAAGGAAGGTAAGCAAAGTGAAGGTGAGCAACTCTGTATGACAAGTGTAGACCTTACTTATCACCAACATATATCCAAGAAAAGGGGAAGGGACTGTCAAGAGATGGTGCAGAGTGGAGGAAGGGAAGGGAAAGAGGTGAAAGAAAGTGTGCTGCACACACACCAGGGATGTAAGCACTGTGTACTACAGATATGTTCTAATTGAAAGAAAGAAGGGGCTGGGGAGATGGCTCAGTGGAATAAGAGCTTCCCTGGCAAGCGCAAGGGCTTGAGTTCAATCCCTAGTTCCACAAAAAAAAAAAAAAAAAAAGACAAAGAAAAAGAAAAAGAAAGAGAAAACAAGAGAGATAGAGAGAGGGAGGGGAGAAAGAGAGAGAAAGACAGCTTCTAGGATATTGCAAAGAAAACAAAGGCTAAGTTTCATATTCATGAAATCTTGACTCGCACCCTACAGGAAGCAGAGTAGTGATTTCCTCTTGTGTGACACAGCATCGGCATCTCTATGTTCATCTCTGCTTTTCAGGTGCAGTGTAGATATTACTTCCGCTGAGAAGTGTCTCTTCATGGCACCCAGTATCCACCCTTCCTCAGTAGTTGCTACATCATGCCAGAATTGCAGCTCTACTTCTTGGCTCTCCAACTGGACAAGGAGAACTTTGAGTGGAAGGATGGTCTTCATCTTTACAATGTCCATCTCAGCGTCGTGCGCTCGTAAGTTGTGTGGACCAAAGCGCACATCTGTGCACAGGTCCCCTGGGCCCACTGTGTGGAGAACTTGGGTATTGGGCAGCCAGCGCTGGAGTTATTATTCTTTCTTGGTCATTTCCCACTGCCTTTCTGTTGACGATCATGCTGTGTTACTAATGCTGATTACATAGATGACCCAGCAAGAAGCCAAGATTCAGCACAAGTGAATCATGCAGTGGAAACTGTATAAAATTTATCTGACTTTAACCTCTCTTCTCCCTACATTTTCTATATGTTGAACTGGTGGCTGTTAGACTTGGCTTCTCAGGAGAGAGGAAAAAATATATATTAAAAAGTAACAAGAATGGTTTCAGAAACTACAGACTTTGTTTAACTTAATCCCCCTAATTGTCTTGTGTATATTATTTCCATTTTACAGATAATCAAATAAGGCCAAAAGTAACTTCTCTAAATAGAAGGCCAGATTGGACACAATTATAACTCAGCAATTTGCAGTTTTTACACCCTGAGAGGAGTAACTGTGACCTAGGATAGTTCCACTCAAGGTTGGAATAAATTAATTTATTTCAAATTTATATCCTCCTTGACCAAAAGCAACATGTTAAAAAGTGAATTCTGTTACAATAATCTCTCAATAATCAGCAATAAAAAATTTGCAAGGAGAGCAGAGTATTAACAAATTTTATGCGGGCTAAAACTCATAAATAGTATGGGAAAAACTGAATGATGCCATCAGACAGCATCCCCAGCTATAAAAAGAGACAGATTACAACTGAAATGTGATGAGTACCATGTTAGGTCAATTTACTCCTCCAGAATTTATGGCAAATAATTATTTAGCAGATGGAATTTTCTGTAGGAAATTTCATTTACTTGACTTCCTCTTTACTTACCCCCTATTTCTTCATAAGCTTGAGTCTATTCAAAAATAACTTCTGGGATGCTATTTTGGAGAGAAACACAAATTCACTTTGTTCCCAGGGGAAGCAAACAAAAGGTTGTCTACATATCAGCTTAATCTGTAAGATGTAGTAGATCCACGGTGACTATTCTCTATGAGGAAGTCTAGGAGAGCAGAATAAATACTCTGTGTCTCTGTGTAAAGCTCCAGAAGAGACCTCTGTCATAGAGCTTAAATTATGAAGTGTTCTCAGGAAATAGACACTTTAACTGGGGTCAAGGCCAGTTGAGGTTGCATACACAGTCTCTTATGATTTGATATTTGCTGGATACCTTCTGGAGGAAATATTTGGGTTCCTGGAGGGGAGCATGTTCCGGGCTGAGGCTCGTGTCTATTTTCAAGGCACCATTACCCATGGCAGGTGATGAAACACTCTGTAGGTTCTGACATGGTGAAGGCTGTAATCATTCAAAAGGGTCCTGCTGAGGTCACTGCACTTCTTGTGAGTCCTCACAGATTCTTACCTGGTGTAGACAAACAGACAGACAGACACACACACACACACACACACACACACACACACACACACACGACAAACAGAATCATGAACATGAATGTGCACACACACATTTGTACATTTTTATTCTCACACACATTTATGCCTTTCAAAAGGTTTTACATTTTAATGTTTTCAATAGGAATAATATTTTGAAGATATTAAGCTATGTATTTTATTGTCCTTTAAATCTTGTTCCCTTAAAACTTTATACTTCCTGTGCTGACTCATGAGACCTCTGGGAGCATGGGAGTCGGGGGATGCATTACTTTTTTTTTAAAACACAAAAGAACTTTTATTTTTATTTTTTATTTTATTGAACTACAAATATCAATGAGACAGTTTTAAGATACCTTGACAAGATGGATTTGATAAATTAATACACTGAAAACTGTTTTCATAATGTTTTGGTATCATAGAAGATGCATACATATTATACTTACAGACATTATTATAGCATGTCTCTTATTAGTAAATTAAGAGAGTGTAGCTGTTTGTGTATCTTATTTTTTATACCTGAATTATATCAAAGATTCAATAATTAATACTTTCTACCTTGATATTTTCCTAGTGGTTGTCCATAGTACTAGAAGCATAATATCCTGTCCAACCACCATTAGTGCAAATCTTGCCTCTCATAGGATTATGTAGAAGCACAGCGTTATCTATTCCAACTCTACTGTCCATACACACACATCATGATTCTTCCTTTCTATACCCCTTCCTTGGGGGATGCATTACTGCAAGCAGAGAAATTGGAGTTATCAATACAGTTGATAGAATATGTGTGTCCCCACAAATTCATACGTTGGAACTCTAATCCCCAATGTGACGAGGTGTGGCATATGTTTATTTATTTGTTTGTGGTACCAGAGATTAAACTTAGGACCTTGTACTTGTTATGCAAGCACTTATTCTACTGAACTATCTGCCTAACTCTGAAGGTGTGATATTTGGAAGGCAAGTTTGACATGGGCTTGAAGCACTCATGATGCAATCAGTACCTCGTAAGAAGAGATAAGAGGGAGAGTTCTTTCTGTGTGCCTTTTCCCATCCTTGTCCTCCTTTCTCCTTCTCAGGAGAGATATTACCGACAGCTAAGCTAGGTAAAAATATTATAGGTTATCAGACATGGGTAGGCCTTGGGGAAGTCAATACAGAGGATAGAAATACATTACGACAATGGCCAGAAGCATATCTGTTGGAGGAGAAGATTCGAGATAAAGACAAAATGACCAGGCTTATATTCCTTCCTTCCTGACGGACAGATGGTGGACTAAAAATCATGCTCTCCTGGTAGACATTATTTTCCTGAGTGGGTGACTGCAACACCCTGATTTGTCTCTTCCTATATAAGTCCTTATTCTTCCCATGCACATGTGCTACTTGACCTCTTCCTCCACTGGATCAATATTTCCTAAGCAGCTAAACTTGTAATCTCATTGGTCAATCATAGTTTTGTCCCATGTTGTACCTACCTTGAGATTTTGCTTTATAAAAGTTACTCAGTAGAATGGAGTTCACAGAAATTCATTTCTGGGTCTCTCTCTCTCTCTATGTCTCAGAAGCTATCTCTATATCAAGAAATAGTTCCTACTGTTAACATCCATTGTTCATTAGAATTCATTCTTCAGTTTTGCAGAAAATGAACTTAGGGTATCTGACCTCTAACGGGTTATGAGTTACATTTATTCCCCCTACATCAAAGATACAAAGACAGATATCCACAATCATCAGAAAGACGGCTTCAGGAACTAAATTGGCTGGCACCTTGATATTGAACCATAAAGAAACTTCTGTGTTCAAAATGTATCAAAAACCAAATACATTAGTAGCTCGCAGTTCCTTCCACTTCTGTAAATAAGCTTGCTAACCACAAGGTGTACCTGAGGTGCAAACTGTACCAGGACTGTTTTGGTTTCCGGTTTGTTCTTATATTTGTGAAGTTCTACTTTGTCACAAAAGATCCCTGCCCTATCTGATAAGTGGTAGAAAAGTAACTTTCTATACTAGATTGGGGCTCAGACTTTGGGGTACACATTTCCTCTGGGCAATCTGGCCTCATAAAGCTTGGTTCCCTCTACTTCTCTGAGTTCTGCTTAGTTTCTGGGCCTCTAGTAAAGCACACATTGCTGTAACAGAACCCCTCAGCTTCTAGGACCATAGAATAAGTAGTTTTTATCAAGCCATAAAATCCATAGTGATTTTTTTTTATAGCAGCCCCAGATAAGAACATGATGGAGAGTGTGTTCTTGCCTATGTAGAAAGAGAAAATCTACATTGTTTGTCCTGAGGTGTGGGAAGAGAGAAAAAATTGGGGCATAGAGAAACATGGTGAAACATGTACTGAACTTTGTCTACAGAAAAAGGGTGGTGTGTCACCAAACAAATCTCAGTATGATAAGAACTCCAAAGAAGAAATAAAAATAAAAGAGCATAACACAATTAAAAGGAAAGTGAGAACTTGAGGATTAGACAACAAAGAGAGGGCAAGGAGAAATGCTAGGAAACATGACAGGAGCAAAACTGTACATTTATATGTACAAGATGGGTAAGGCTATGGTCCTGAGAAACATCAGCAGGTTTTTGAAACCCGCAGTTAATCGGTAGGATTCTTACTCTGACTATACATGCTGATACCTGTGAACCAAGCGACTGCACTGAAGATAGCAATGTGTAATAGTAGGGTCACGCTTGGAATCCTGTCATTCTGGTTTTGTAAATACATACTGCTTGTCATGACATACCAATTATTGCCATACTATCTCTCAAGTAAATGTTTGTTTTAAAAAAGGGTAATAAATGACAAAAGAGACAAGAAAAAAAAGTCACAGGACTGTCCTGCTACAGTACTGTATATGGTTAGATTTCTAAATTTCTGTGTAAAATATGTGTTTATTTATATTTTTAAAATTTTTTTGTGGAGGTCAATGTGGAGACTCCTCAAAAGAGTAGGACTAGAAATCCCATTCAGGCCAGCTATCCCCCTACTGGGAATTTTCCCAAAGGATCTGAAAACATTGTATCATAGTGATATATGTGTACCTATGTTTATAGCAGCACAAAGTGTGATAGCAAAATTGTGGAAACAACCAAGATGTCCATCACAAGAGGAATGGTTGAAAAAGATGTGATATTTCTATATAATGGAGTATTACTCAGCTATTAAGAATGATAAGTTTGAAGCATTTATACTGAAGTGGATGGATGCCACTTGAACATATACTCATATGTGAAATAAACCAGACACACATGGGTAAATATCATATAGTCTCCCTAGCATAACAAGTGAAAAGCAGAAATACAAAAGGAAATGTACAACAACAACTAAAATCAATTGAGTCAGATAAGGCAAAGTAAATGGCATATGCTGCAGGATATTAATCAGCTTTTCTTCTGGATGGTTAACAACGTAAGTTCACAGATCAAAGTTGGAGAAATAGAAGAGCCACAAGGCCAGCCCACATTTTGGCCCTAGCCTTTCAAGGTCAGCGAAGACTCAGGACATAGGAGAACCTGTACTGCAACATCATGAAACTCAGTTGAGCTCCAAATTTTCTGAACAAGGAGATTATAGAGCCACAGAGGAAAGAGCTGAAGTTCTATAGTGTGCCTGGGGAGAGTCACATGGAGAGAAAACGTTCTCTCAGGCTCTCACAGAGAGAAAACTGGTCAAGCATTGGCCGTGACTCAACCACATGGATGACACAGACAAAGGATCTACAGAATAAGGTACAGGACTACAAGATAAACCCTGAGGGGACTTCACTGACCTCATAAGAGACATAAAGTAAATGTGTTGGTATATAAGTCTTGCTCTATCTAGGTCTTAACCATCCAGCAGAAAAGTATTAAAATGAAGTGTACATCACAGGGCCATAATATTAAGCTGAGCTGTAAATGGCTATGGTCGACAACTTCTTCGGATAACTCACTATTGTTGTGGAATGCTGGACTGTGTTGGATTGCTTTGTTAAGTTCAAGCACCTAAGTTCGTTGAATGACAATGGAGTGCCTATCTCTGACAGTTGTAGACAAAGGAAGGGTTATAGAAAGGAAGAATCATGATGTGTGTGTATAGACAGTACAGTTGGGATAGATAACGCTGTGCTTCTACATAATCCTATGAGAGGCAAGATTTGCACTAATGGTGGTTGGACAGGATATTATGCTTCTAGTACTATGGACAACCACTAGGAAAATATCAAGGTAGAAAGTATTAATTATTGAATCTTTGATGTAATTCAGGTATAAAAAATAAGATACGCAAAGAGCTGCACTCTATTTACTGATAAGAGACATACGGTGTAATAATGTCTGTAAGTATAATATCATGTATGCACCTTCTATGATGCATAGAAAACATAATGAAAACAGTTTTCAATGTATTAATTTATGAAATGCATCTTGTCAAGGTATCTTAAAACTGTCTCATTGATATTTGTACTTCAATAAAACAAAAATAAAAAAATAAAATAATTTTTTTTATGTTTTTAATTGTTTCTTCATATTCTGTAGGGACTTAAAGTTTAACATATCAATACTTGATGGAAAATATCTGTTACAGCTTATGCCTAAGATGTTTGATATTCAGACAGATAGTTAGGTTAAACTCAAGTGCATATGTTGTAAGTTAATAATAAGCTTCTCTTCTGGAGGGTTAACAACCTAAGTTACAGACCAAAAATTAGAGAAAAAGAAGGGCTGCAAGGTCAGGCAACATTTTGGCCCTAGCCTTTCAAGGTCAGTGAAGACTCAGGACATATGAACCTGTACTATGACATCATGTAACTCAGTTGTGTCCCAAATTTTCTGATCAACGAAATTATGGGGCCACAGAGGAATGTGATCGGTGATGTATAGTGAGCCTAACATTCTCTCAGGCTTTCACAGAGAGAAAATTGGTCAAGCATTGGCTGAGACTTATCCACATGGCTGACACTGACAAAGGATCTACAAAGTGCAGTACAGGGTTTCAGGATAAATTCTGAGGGGATTTGACTGACCTTATCAGATACAAAAGTTATATTTCTTGTTATATAGGTCATGCTTTATCTTGGTCTTAACCATCCAGCAGAAAAGTATAAATATGAGGTATAAAAAGTGAAGCCATATTAATATGTTGAGCTTTAAAAGGCTCAAGTCAACAACTTCTGACATTGCCAGTTCTACGGATAACCCATTACTGTTATGGACTACTGGACTATATTAGGATATTTTGCTTAATTCACATACCTACAATATTTATTTTTTTATTTTTTTTTTTTTTGTCTTTTTTGAGACAGGGTCTCACTGTGCAGTTCAAGCTGGCCTTAAGCTCACTTTGTAGCTCAGGCTGGTCTCGAACTCACAACAATCCTCCTGCCTCAGCCTCCCTAGTGCTGGGATTACAGGCATGCGCCACCACGCCCGGCTCGCTACAATATTTAAATGACAATGGAATACCTTTCTCTGACAAAACTAAACAAAAAAGGGGATACAAATGAAAGACCATTTTTTAATCTGTATGTTCAAAAAAGGTAGGATAAATATATAACTATATTCTCTTAATTCAGTAAATAAAAATATTTGTTCTAATAAAATAAAATAAAATAAAAAGCCATTAGTTACAAAAAAAACATCCCAGAATGGCTTCAGATATGACTAGTGAATCCAGGTTTGGAGTCAGTTATCAGAAAAGTTATTTGGCTCTCAAGACCTTGAAGATTATAGATGTTAAATTTTATTTACTTATAATGTATTTGATTGCTACGAAGTCTCACTGTGCAGCTTGGTCTCATAGTGATCTTCCTGCTTTCATCCTCCCCAGCACTGGGATTACAGGCATGCACCACTATGGCCGTACTCTGGCTGGCTCAGCCTGCTCTGGGAGCTGGGCTCAGGCTGGGTGTGATGCCGGGAATCCAACGAGGTCCCTGTACTTGCCTAAGCTTGTCTGAGCAGGCACTTTAGTCCACTGAGCTGTCTTGCTGGCCCCTTTAGATGTCAGTTTTAAAGATAATACAGCAAAATGTCCAGCCAGGGCTTATTCAAATCTAGGCCAATGAGACTATCATTTATACTTGCCTATGTATCAGTAAGAGACCAAAGTGTCTGTATACCCCAGTAATGGGGCCTGTAATTTACCCGTATACCCAAGTATAGGGAATAACAGAAATAGGAAGAAAGCAGCAGTTCTGTTGGGCTGTGAACTTTGAGTTGAGTGAAAAAAATCACAAATAGATTGTGTAATCTAAATAAGCCAAAACATTATATATTGAAAAATTCAAAGTTAAAGCCTGTTACTCCCTACTCCCGCCCCTAGTGGACCCCTCATCATGGCGAAATATTATATCACTTATAAAAATAAAGAAGCTATGTTTCTCTGCACATCTGGTGGTTAAATTGTGACCCTAACAACATAAGACATACCTGTGTCAGTTTTAGAATCCCTACTGGGACAAATGGCTTCTCTAGGCCTGTCCTTCTCTGGACCCAGGAAAAGCATCACTCAGTAAGGTCCTTTAATGTAACTCAGTGTTTTGCTTCCTTAACTCTAACAGCCTCCCAAGTTTAGTTGATGCTTGTTCTGAAAATGAGAAATGCCTCTTGGCCTGTGTTCCCCTGTGCAGATAAAGATCCTAATTGTGCCATTACAAGCTTGTACATAAATCTGTGTCAGGTTTCTTACAATATTATATCTGCAAATGAGACCTTTGAGGCATTGTTCTCCTTTTCACCTGATGACAGAAGAGAATATCTCATTGATAAATGGTAAAAAAAAAAGACGATTGAGTACAACTTCAGCCTAAGCA
The DNA here is from genome assembly GCA_004027165.1 of Ctenomys sociabilis. Classification (NCBI taxonomy): domain Eukaryota; kingdom Metazoa; phylum Chordata; class Mammalia; order Rodentia; family Ctenomyidae; genus Ctenomys; species Ctenomys sociabilis. The sequence goes on from PVKA01011380.1 coordinate 51,322, forward strand.
TCTGAGTTTGTGTATTTTAGGGAAATGGACTCAGAAAACAAAACAGTTTTCGAGCACACCAAGATGGCTAAGATATCTGGAAAAATCCGTTTGCAACTGAAAGCGGGTGATGCACAACAAAAGCAGTAACAAAGCGTCCATATTTCCATAATTTCTCCATCTCCATCACAGAAGAGAAGCTGAATTACCAGCCATCTATTGTACTATAATGCTTGGGATTTTCTGCCATGATATTGAAAAAAACAATGACAGAAATAAGATGTTAAGTTCCTAATAGAGGTATTGCAAGTTTAAGGAAGTTGGAAAAATAAATAATAAAATGTCTTGAATAATTAGATTAGGAGTTAGTCAATTTCACCCAAATCTTAATTTCATGTGTGGCTCTTTTTTTCCTGGAATACTTACTAGAGTTAATAAGAAGCCTTCATACTTAGTCACATATTTATTCCAAGTAGCTCTGAGGCTATAGACGTTCTTTTATTTTATTTCATTTCACAACATTTCTATAGGGTTTTTGGCAAGAAGATAGGTATTATCCTTGTTAAACCCCCCTACAAAAAAATTGTTTTCGAATGTGATTTATAAACAATACCTCTTCAGCAAGAATCTAAATTGCTGTTAAGGAACTCTCCCTTGGGATTGTGTTTTTCTCTTTTCCTCTTTAATTTAAAGTAAGAGACTGTCAATTCTGTCATTAGTTATTGCAGTGACTTTTTCTTCTTCAGACCAAGGTGAAAAGTCTCCTGCTGTTAGTCTATCTATGAAAATGCCTGAAATATACACAGCTGCATATCATGCATATTTATGCTGCACAGGTATTAGAGTAAACATAAGAGAGATGAATTATTAAGGGCAAAGTAAGACTTATGAAATGCCATTAGTTTGAATATTTGACTGTTTTATACTTTTAATAGCTTATATGAAGTAGTTAAAGACAGAGGAAAAGCAAAGCTAGTCTTGCTACTAAGCTAACTCCTTAAGAATGACAAGTCTTAGGCACTGCAGCTGTGAAGAAATATAAATGTGCATATGCACATCCAGTGATACAGATATAGTGTATGTGGGGAATGGGTTCTAAGACCTGTGGATAAGAATGCCTTTAGATGCTCAAGGCTCTTATTTATATAAAATGCTACAGTATTTGCATAAAACGGGCAACAGATCCTCTTGTGTGCCTTAAGTCATGTTTAGATTCCTTATAATATCTAATTCATCATAAATGTTATGAGTAAACATAAGAGAGATGAATTATTATACTATACTATATTGCTAGGGAGCAATGACAAGAAAGAAATATCTACCCATGTTCAGTACAGATATAATTTTTGTTCTTCATCTGAAGTTGATGTGAATATGAGGGTGTAGGTGGAAAGAGCAGACTCGTAGTTTATATACTGGTGAGTTCCTTCAAAACATACATGAGAACTCCTACTTATGTCTCAGGATAGCTAGGATCCTTGGAAGTTTTGTATAGGGCACTGAGTCCCCTGTTAACTCTGAGTCACAATGGGCTTTATTTTCCTGAAGAGTCAGTGTCTAACCCTGTTCTTTGGTTGGCACTCCTATCTGGATGCTTCAGGCTGGCTGGCTGGGAAGACCATTCATGCTCTGTCTCTTATAGAAGTTTGCACTAATTGGTGCCAAGGCATAGCAGTGTTAGAAAGAGGTAGAGCGAGGGAAGTGTTTTCTCTTTCTCTTTGAGGAGTTCTGTGAACTAGGTGCTGAAATAAAATCATGGGCAGGAGAGAGACAGGGATGAAGAAGGGTAGAAGCAACATATCTTGAAAAAAGCAGGGCCCGGGATAATTCTGGAGGTCTGGCCAGACTCTGACTTCTGGGGCTGCTAGAGCCCCATAAGAGGTATCATCTCTTTGCTATTTCTCTTACTGTGGTTGAAGAGATTTCACATTGTCAAAATGAAAACAAAAGTCAACTCCAACAAACTCATCCCAGCAATGCCTTGGTGCCAAAGAGGCTTCGTCCCTCAGGTCTGCACAAAGGGGCTTGTGATTCCACTCTGCACACTTTATAAAAGGTGCCATTACCTGAGAAGAGCAGAGAGGTTCTTCCATTATGTTCTTCAGGAAAGACAACTGCAACAAGCAGCTCACTGTCTGGTTCAATTGGACTTCTAAGATAAATTTTACATTAGCAGGCTCAAGACATCCAGAGTGATAGAACATGTACCCACCAAATAGCCACCTTTCACAAAGTTACATTTAAATAGAAGACTGTCACATTGTCCAGGTACTGCTTATCACTTAGAAATAATTATTTCTTCCCTATTGCTTATAATAACCTCTGTAAAGCTCACAAGTGAAATCTATTTCCTCGCCTCGATTTCCCTCCTCCATCAGGGCTGCACACACTGTGGGGCTTCTGGAGACTGCGGGACTGCTGGCATTGATCTTCGCTTCCCTTGGGGGCAAAGAAGCGGTCTTGCAATTTTCCTTTGGGGAAAAACACACCTTTCACAAGATAAGCAAGTTTTCTCTTATTTCTTCTGATGTGAATTATTGTGTGATATTAAATAGGTTTGGACTGGCATTAGAGTCATTTATATATCTATACTTTTAAGCACTTAAATATTTTTCTATTAATTTGTGTAATATTTAGATACTTCTCATGCGCGAGTTATTATTTAAAGGACAGCCAGATAGCTCAGGGGACTAAACAACTGCATGAGACTGGGTGTGGTGCTGCACACCTGTAATCCCAGATCTTGGGAGGCTGAAAACAGTAACATCTCTACAAGTCTGAGCTGTGTAGTGAGACCCTGTAGACCCTGTACTATATTACATTAAAATATTTTTTAAGCTAGGGAGATAGCTCAGTAGAATAAGCGCGTGCCTGGCAAGTGCAGGATCCTGAGTTCAATCTCTAGTACCACAAAAAATTGTTTACAAGATATGCAAAGTGTACCTAATAAGGCAGTGAGTATAGCAGATGCTTGTCTTTACCTTATAGAATTTTAGGTCTCTCTGCTTCCATTAGATTGAGGAGAAAATCATAGCCATTGTTGTTCTTCTATAGATGTTGTTTTCATTTGCATATAAAATGATAAGAATATTTTGTCAGGGCAGATAACTGGTTATAAGGCACTTACCTTTGAACTCACTAATATTGACAATAGCTTACTAGTTACTTCTTCCACTATGTAATGGACTTTTGCAGATATTAGAACAATTCTGGATGATGTAAAAACGATACTATGGAATATCCTGATTTTCTAAATTTATGTAGATTACTTCAAATTAATAAGGACTATGCACTTCTCAGTCATGTCATCTGATTAAGGAAGAGAATTTCAATCATTTTTTATGTATTTTAATGTAGTTGGAGAAAAGAACCATCTTAGACCTAGATAGAAAGTATCACCTTAATCTTAGAAAGGAAAACCCTGGTTTAGAACTGGCTAGGAAAGCACTATCTTAAGATTTAGGATCTTGATCACTGAGCATGGGGGGGACAATTATATTGTGTTAAGAAAAATGCAGTATTATGCATCCCAGTGTCTGAATTCCTCAAAAGTTTTAGAATCCCGTGTGTCAAGTCAAGGCCGCCCAGAGCACTTCAGTCTTGGTGTTGGCTTTAACTTTCCATGTGTGAGATTTGGTGAACAAAAGTTGACTTTGGTGTGTGTTTTTACTCAATGCAAATTTTGTCCTGGACTCTGTAACTGCAGACCAGAGAGGAGTTCTACTGTCACCAGCGTGAAGGGCAAAAGGAGACCAATACTTTCTCGAACTCTCACTTTAAAGCCATTTCACCTCTGTTTTATTGCTTTTTCAACACAGCATCAAAGCAGGGAACTTTCAAAGGCTCGGGGAAGCAGGAGGATATGGCTTTTCCAGGGACCAGGGCAGCTTTAATTAAAACGAGGTTTTAGTTTGGAATGTTTGGCTTTGCATTTGAACCAAAAAGGAGTGAAGAAGACAGAGAAATACAGAACAGTTGAGGGTCTCCCTAATGACACAAGATCAATTAATTCACAATGAGAAAAAAAAGAACTGCATTACAGATTTACAAAATGTTCATTATCTATGGGCTTTGAATATGACCTATCGTCAGCCTAATATCCAAGGCAGAGAACTGATAGTTCCAACCCAGAATTCAGGGACTAGTTGATAAATTAAAAATCATTTTAAAATTTAATATTAGAATTGATAATTGCTCTGTGCAAAATAGATTTTTCTGAACTTACACCCTTTTACTGCAGAGCTGAGCAAATGCCAGGCGATAAACTGTCGATTTGTCACAGTGATAGATAGACAAATTCTACTTTTACCCTTGTTCCTCAGTACTCATATGTTTCAATTAAGAAGAATAAGTGCTCCCATTTGTAATATATACCCATATTGTCTTATATAGATTTTTAAGGCATAAATAATTTTGTTTAAGACTGACTAGAAAAAACACCCCAACTTACCTCATAGAACTATTGGGCTGTATCCTCTATCATCTTAATGAATATGACAGGGATATTAGAAAAGAAAGTTGGCTTCTGTTAGAGTCTTAGAAATCTGGCATAGAAAAATAATGCTTAGATTAATCTCCTAAATTTTCTCAAGCAACGGAACAACTAATATAGGTTAGTCCCAGTAAATTTTCCTCTGCTTGACTAATGCCGGTTTATCCTTCGTATTTCACCATAATTGTCACTTGAAGGAGGTTCATTCACTCCTCTCTGTCTTCCACTTGTTCTCTCTGCCATGTGACTTTGCAAATGATTGGAACACATTCCCATCCCATGGATACTTGGCTTGGTTAACTGACTTGTGTCACTCATTGGAATATTAGAAAATACAGCTCTGAGCAAAGCACTAACTATGCTCGCGAGGAGAGGCTCTCCTGTTCATCACAGAGAAGTCCTAGGCAGTTGGTGCACTTTTGCTGTGGAGACCACAGAGATACACGGTAGAGAACACATCTATCTGAAGCCTGTGGCCAAACCTAGGTAACCCAGAGCCTGAAGCAAACCACAGATCTCGAGTGAGATTAGAAAGGGCCTATTGTTGGATAGCAATAACTTTCAGAGGTGCTTATTGTACATCCTTAATTGTAGCAACAGCTCACAATGAATTATTCTGAAAGGTAAAATAAATGAATAAATAAATGACTTTGTAGGTTAAGCTTCTCCCAATGTACATCATTTCTAATCAGAGTGGCTCAGGTGTATGGTCAAGGTGACATGTTTAATAAGTCATCCTGAAGAGCTACGACCTTGTTTTCAAGGTCTTACCATACTGGAAAGGAGACAATACAGATAATACATGCTATAAAAAGGAGTCTGAAGTTCACAAAGTATAGACACTAAATTCAGGTAGAAAATAAAGACACTAGGAGGATGTAGAGCATTTCAGTAGACTTCCTGGAGAAGAAATGTTTGAGCCACTTTAGGGATATTGATGTGAAATTTTGAAGCTAAGAGTACCAGGTAGACATTTCCTAAAAGTGGTATGTGTTTTTTTTAAATCTTACTTCAGATGGATATCCAGCTTATCTCCATTTTTTCACATTTAATAAAATAGCTTTATTCCATTTCTTTCTTTTAAATCTCCATAGTATGATGGCCTGATTAGTCCCACTTTACAAATACAAAGTAGAGTTCAGAGACAGCAACAATCTTGCCTAGGTTCTCAGAGATTATAACTGGTAGATATAAATGTAATAGATATCCTGGGCTGCTCAACTCCAGGGCCAGCTTAGAGAATCAGCCAAAATTTACCAATGGTATAGTTACTGAGTTCTAAGATCCTTGACTTGGGGAGCTAAACCCTGGATTCCTGATCTTACTTTTCTGATCTTGTCATTCATTATCTCCTATTGTGTTGCTTCCCATCCCCTAAAACAAATCCATTCATAATTATAATTGTGGTGTGGAGGGAGATGCTCTTTTCTGTGCCGTAGAGAAGAGGAAGGAGGCCACTAATTAGCTGGTCCCAGCCCTTCACCAGGCTAGCATGGTTTCTTTATTTTTAAGACTTCAAGGCAGGGGCCAGGCTGAGCAAAGAACAATGAATAAGTCCTGGAGGTGATGCTTTAAGGACACAATTGCTAATGAAAAGGCACTCACTCCATGGGTTCACTTATTAATAACTTGGCTCAAACAGCTATGTCCTACTGTCAGCTTGCCATAGAGGACCCAGTGTGACCTCAGAGTTGTCAGCTCCCCCAGAAAAAAGCAAATGTGGCAGAAAATACAGAAGCAGCCACTTAATTTGGAGTAGGAAGATTAGCGACGACAGGGAAAGCTCTTGAATCTCCGAATTTCCAGTTTGCTGTAAAATTATGTCAGGAATGTAGCTATTTGAAGAACAGGCTAACCTTGCAGTATTTGGGTTGGCATCTGATTTGTAAACAATGGGATGATTTTATTGAATGCTTTTGGAGGCTGGATGACAGTGTTGGTATTAGAGGAGTGACAAGCACAGCTCCTTTTTTTGACTAATTATATAGTGTGGATCTTCCTGATGTTTTTCAGGGCACCAGGGTTTTTAACTTGATGTTCAGAAAATGATTTATGGGGAAAATACTTCTGTACAGATCTTGCTTGACAATCGGGGGATCATTAATGATATATGGATGTGAAAGTGTATGATACTTCCCATTTATATAACCTCATTTATTCAGTGTCCTTTACATCAATTATTGAATTGAACCTTTTAATATTCCTCTGTCAAATGTTAAATGTGTATTTACTCCTCTTTTATAGCTGGACAGACAAGGCCATGATATTTGAAGTGTCCTTTCTGAGGGATAGAAAGATCTCACACCCGTGCTTTGCATCCATGGCTAAAGTCTACCCCCTGAAATATACTAATAAGTAAACTTCCCTTTTGAAAATTCTATTTACATTTTCATGAGCAATTCATGATTCCTATGCATTTGGCACTTTCTTTATGCAAAGATAAACAAATGTAGTTTTAGCTCCCATTGCAAAACTAGAAATTTTCCAAGGTGAAATGAATTTCTAGTAATCCTGCAGCACGCGGTGTAATGGTTGTCATTCTCACTGGTGAACAAGTCATATGTGCTGGTGACAAACATTATTTGAAGGACAATGTTTTCACAACTTAATCAGCAGTTTAAGTCAGAAAAACATGGTGTTTGGTTCAGCCACGATGGACTTAATCCCCTCTGCATGTTGACCACCCAAAACCTTGGTCAGAACTTCCAAGGCCCATGTGGCCTTCCACGCCACCCACCAGTTTCTCGCTTTGTTGCTCTGTGATTTCTGAATAATCAAATAATTTCTCTCAAGCTCTCAAACAACCCTATTCACACACACTTCTGTTCTTTTCTTGCCTTTGGCTATCTAGTCACGAAGCCAAGCAATAATGAAAATGGGTTTCATTAAACAGGAATCCTACTTATTTTCTCAAACCGCTATGCTAATAATCTCCCTTCTCAATATAAGGGCTTAAACACATATCAATATAACTAGCTTTTTACAGCTATTTTTTCTAAAGAAGATTATTTCCTGAGGATAAAAATATCTCTCTTCAAGAATCCAGGACTTTGTTGTGAGAAATGAAGATCTAAAGTGTATAGAACTCTTTTTTTTTGCTCCAGAAGTGAATGAAACTTGAAACACCCACCTTTTAGTCATTCAGTTTTTTAAATGACCAAGAGACATAAAGAGCTAAAACATTTCCTCACTAAAGCATGAATTTTGCAGATCCTTATGAATAAATCAAGATGGGTATTAGAATACAGGCATAGTTTGTCGCACATGGATATGGGTATTAGAAATAGGATGTTTTGCTGGAAGAAGAGAAAGATACAGCAGGACACACATAGTATATTATGGAAGAAACAATAAACACACAGAAAGTTGAGTGTATAGTGTGACTTTCTTAAAGAAAACCATCCCCATTTTATAATGTCACCCTTCTCTCCTGGCAGGCTGCTATTGCAGAGCCTATTTTGATTGGGGTTGAAGTTTGTCAGCTGCTGTAGTTTCATCTAATGACTGTAGTTTCCAGTTGAGTATCTAACTTCCCATTTGCCCCAGAGACCTGTTTGGAAATCGTCATCCTGACATTCTCCATCACAGACTCAATCTTCCTCATCTTTTCCTCTCTCCTGTCACGAAGTTCCTGATCATCAGCAAGAAGTCAATTTTGACTTGTTTTTTTCTTGCTCTCTGGAGCTTTTAAAGCTCTTTGCAAATACAGGAGCATGACCCTGGAAATTTCTTTTCCCTTGGAAAGAGAAAAAGCTCCACTTGTCAATCAGTCATTCTGACTGTGAGTTTTTACTGAGGAACTCAGAGCAACCCCTGTCGTAATCCATCAAGGTGGGGGTGGGTGGGGGAAAAGAGGGGTCAACATAGTAATAACTGTGATCAGCTGTAAATCTAGCTTCAATTATGACATCCATTGCTGTCCACGCTACGCCAAGAGCACAGATGCACAAAACACTAGAAAGTGCCCGAATCCTTCATTGGTGGACAAGTTTGCAAAGCAAGGCATCTGATTAATTAAATTTCTTCTTAATTGAGTGCTATCCTATTTATGCAGGAAGCTTGTACAGAGGAAGGGTTTTGATGAAGAGTGCAGAAAGATGAATTTTTTCAGCTGTTCGTAATTCAGCAGTTCACCGATACTGCTTTGTACCTTTCTGCTGGTTGTGTCGTTGTTTTTGTCCTACTTTTTAGGGAGGAGTCTATAATGTTATGTTACTCAGAATATTAGAAATAGTTTTAAAACAGAAATGAGTTTTCCATCTTGATAAAGCCTGTAAAAGTATTTCAGATAGTAGGCAATCATTATTTGTTGAGCTGATCTGATTTTTTCTCTGCTGGAAGAAGAGAAAGATACAGCAGGACACAAATAGTATATTGTGGAAGATCTAAAATATCATTTTTAAAAATATGATATTGCCACCAACAAATATCCACTGAGTATGTTCATGTCTTACAAAAAAGAGGCCTGAAAACATGAAGTTATTGTGTACTTTAATGACTTTTATACATTGTAAAAACAAAATTTGCCCTTAAATCTCAAATATTTGCAAAATGAAAGCTAAAGTGTTGCTATTTAATTTTATTGAAGTATTGTATACACATACAGTATGTATACACACACAATGTAGCTGTTTGAAATATATACAGCTAGAAATGCAAAAAGGTAAAAATGGATCATGGAATAATAAAATCTTTTTGGAATGATAGTACTATAATTTACAGAGATTAAAACTGATTCAATAAGTACTCATTCAGCTTTATTTTTACAAGGCTGTATTAGTTACTTAAAAGGTACAAAAAATTAGGAAGATAGATAGATAGATGCTTTGCTAAGTGGGAAAGGACCAAAGACAGAGGCAGAGGAAGAGGATGGGGTGAAAAGATTAAGATTAAGATGTACTGTATGCATGTACGAATTCCCCATAAGAAACATAATCATTATGTTCTGTAAAAATGTACATAAAAATCAAAGGCAAATCTTTCTTCATTTTTATTTGTTAAAGAATACAAAATGATAATAGAAAAATTAACATTATAAATGATGCAAAATTTCACCAAACAGGGCTGGGAGATAGCTCAGCAGTCTAAGTGCCTGCCTGGTAAGTGCAAGGATCTAGGTTTGACCCCTGGCACCACATGTTGAGCTGGCTGCCAACACTATGCATGATGGTGCATGCTTGTAATCTCAACCCAGGGGAGGCTGAGACCAGAGGGTCAGTATGAGTCTGAGCTGTGTAGTGAAAGACCCTATACCACATAAATAAATAAATAAATAATTTATTTTTTTAAAAAATTTCAGTAAACAAAGTAAGAAGAATTCAAAAATGGTTGCTGGACTGCATGGTGTTATCTTCAAAATAGTTATTAAATTACCAGATATAAATATGCAAGATTGGTTTAAAGAAAAAACAAACAAAACAAGAAGAAAATTATAAGAAATTTAAAAGAAAAAAATAAGAGTAAAAAAAGTTAAGCATTAACTGCTCCTTTCAAAAGATGAGCAGAAATCTGAAATACAATTAACCAAACTATCTTGTTT